>SRPX01000597.1:0-14836 GCA_018360215.1 Claviceps spartinae
GGCGCTGACGCCTGAACCCACACCGAAAACAACTGCCTTTGGCGACCGAGATGTAGGATATTCTTTGGGGAAAACTGGCTTGTATTTAGAAAAACCTGGGATTAGCCCTGCACACCCTAGTATGCCCAAAACTGGGACGCAGCGGTGTAAAATATAACAACAACAACAACAACAACAAGGAGGCCTTAGTACTTACACCTTTTCTTACTTTAACTTTACCGAACTTTACCCGATGGCAAGACGGAAGCTCAAACATGTCCAAGTCCCAGATCTTGGGCAGAAGAATCGTTTACTTTGCTATATATGCACATTGCCAAGTTCCCCCTTAGGTTCCGTGATGAAGCAAACGACGTGAAGGAGATAGCAGTGACGTTAGTCAAAGTGTTGAGGAGTATGTGCATGCATTTTTTGTGCCTCTAACTTATTGGCGTACATTGCGTCGGACGACAGCCTGGTACGATCTGCCAACTTCGCTCACAATACATGAGCAACGTTGATGCTACAGAAGCCATACATAGTGTCTCAATGCTCCGGACCCGGAAGATTTTCTGGCAGAGGGCCATGCACTGCCTCAGGCCAGAAGAAGTAAGAAGAACAAGATCAGAGGATAACAAGTCATGCATTCAAATAAGCAACATTCGGTCATTCAGAGGCGGCCAGTTGAAATGATTGCAACTGAAAAGCAAGTCGACTTTTTCCTCTCAATCAAGATCAGGTTCCCTGCCACGATTTGTTCCTTCGACCCTTCGGCCCTGTCTTATCTTGTGGTGAGCCCAATATATTCCCACCTTTTTTGTGCCCGGCATGCATGGTTGATCCCCATAATGACATTACGCCGATGTCGAATTTATTCCTGATCAGTTGCAGGTAGGCAGTCGACTTTGTCAGCTCATGGGCAGAGTCGGGCAGTCGAGCTCTGTGCAGTCAATTTGTTCCGAGCCTCTCAAGCTTACAATTTGGTGAGTCGCTTTGCCCTAACTTCTTTTCAATCCCCTCAAAAAAAAATCCAAAAAATAGCATGGCGTAAAGCAGGAAAGGACCCTCGTTTCTCCTCACCCCTCTCGAGGAGTGGCTCATTGCGCGTGTGCACACTCGCATGCAGGTGATGACCTATCGTAGCGCGCAGTATAAGTACCGCGGTCATATCATCACCTGCACGCGCAATGAGCCACTCCTCGAGAGGGGTGAGGGATTCGAGATGCTCAGGAGGCTCGCCGGGATCAAGCTCATAGGCGTACGTTCTTCTTGAGGCGATTGTACGTCGGCGATGGGGCGCTTCGGTCTCTCAACTGTCGGCGTACGTGGGACCGATGACGATGGCCACACATGAATTAGTTGTGAGTATGACATGACGCGTAACAGGCGTAACGAACCGATGTCCCGTCTTCATTGCAGTCGTTAAGCCGAGCATACTGTGCGCGTTTGGCACGGCAGGCATCACATGCGAAAGTTATTCTGGAGGCGCCGTTCGCGTTCCGGCAGTCGATATATTCATCGGATCATGGATGGTTTCGTAGCTTTACACCTGTTGCATTCCTTCGGTCCGTGTGGTGTACTAGAGCCTAGGAGGCATATTGGGGCCACACTCCATTATGGGGCCAGGATGCAAGGAACGGCTGGAAGATGGCAGAGCATTCGACAACGAAAAGGTTTCGATTTTGATGGATTTGGATGATTGTGGATGGTTGAAGTTGGTAGAGTTGCGCCTTTGTTGTAGAAGTTTTTATGCAGACGCGTGGCGCGTTTACGCATCCAACCAATCACGCTTCAGCTGTACGGAGGACGGAAATGACGATGTTACAACTTACGTAAGCACATGTTAGGTACGGTGTTACCTAAGCGTATCCACACTTCTCGCAGTTTTCCCTATGTGACTGTCCCCCTCCCCTCAAGAAAAGCCCTACTCTGAACCCGGCATAATTGTAAAGCCTCGCTTTACTTCCTCATCATTACAGAAATCGTCGCAAATTAGTTCAGCTTTTTTACTAATGATAAAATGGAATGCAAATAGTTTCCTGAAAACATATGTGAAACATGACATGACGCAATTAATCTTGAAGACATCTGTCGGAGGATTAGATAAGATTGCCAAATGAGTCCAATCGTCGCGAGATTGAATGCGGATATCAACGTACCCCAAATAGTCCTCTTTGATACTGCCAATAGCCCACATCTCTCCGACCTCCGTTCTCGTTCCAATGATCTTGACGCGAACGTGCGTACCAGGCTCAATGACGGTATCCTCATTGTTGGTAAACTGTGGAGGCGTGGCGTTGGGATCCCATTTGATCTCGCTCGGTATCAGCTACACGTGGACATTAGCTCATGACTCCTCCCACACCCTCGGCAGTCCCATCTTGCGCATTGGATCTGTCCATACATGCGCAGAAACGAACAGCCTCAACGGCCCTGCTTGTGCAAAGAAGCCCTGAGGGTTGATGGAATATACGACGGCGTCAACCTGCTTTCAAGTTAGACATCCGCAATTCAGATCTTGCAGCTTTCTGACAGCCGCAGCTCTCTGCCGTCATACCGTCTCGCCCTTGAAAGGTCGCCAAACGACAGCTCGATACTGGACAGTGAACTCGGCCAGGCCATTACCGGGCAATATGCGGCCCTCGGATATCGTAAACGTGTCCATTATGGAGATGATGTAGTAGCTTCCGGCGCAGGTTCCCTCAACGTCTTTTAGAAGCTTGCTCGTGACCAGATCATGCATGTTGCGCCCAAAATACGAGGGATGCAACGTCACCCTCCGTTCCATGTTGTAAAGAAAAAACATGATGGGCGAAACGACGGCGGTCGCGCGTGTGGCACTAGGACGATGAATCGCTATGCTGGAGATGAGATATCGATGTATCTGGACGCCGTTTGGCACGCGTTCTCGATTCGAAAGCGATGGGAGAGGGTGGCGTTGTGGATGTATCTGAGATCGTCCGAGACGCTCCAAACAGCAGCAGAGCAAGCAGAGCAAGCACAGTGCCAGAGACGCTGTCGTGTGTCACCGTATGCCGCGTGTTGTGGTCGTTCGCGCTCGAGACTATATGGCTGAGGGCGCACTGCCGTCGGATCGGGCAGCGAGGGGTGCAGAAGAGCCGAGAGACGATCGAGATGAACTGAGATACTCTCCACACCCCTTAGAACGAGCGCAACCAACTCCCTGGATGGGAGATGTGAGGTGTTGGGTGGAGGAGACGAATGTTGATGAGGCGAGGCTGAAGGAGCAATTGCGACGCCCTGGCCGGTGGTTGAAATCTCGGCCAGCTGCGAGCATGTGTTGGTCCGTGCGTCACAGCCTTGTTCCTGAAGCTGTTGTCAGCCCGCTTTTCCTTCCTGGTCCGCTTTTGCTGCCACCTATCATCATCTATGGCTTGTATTTAGTGACCGCGAGTGGAGGCCCATTTGGCTCCCGCCCGCCCGTCATTGGCATCACTGATCGGACTGCCAACTTGCAAGACAAACTCACGTAACTCGGCCCACTTCTGGTCTGAACACTGAACAGTGAACGGCATGCATACTCAGCAACAGACGATAATTCATGATTTCGCTCCGTGTTCTTGGCTCACTACTCTGTACATTTGTCTGATATCTCGCACGTGGCCAATAGGAAAGTTCGGATCTGTTTTCTGTATACGGAGTTAGGAGGGGAAGGAGCCATCCAAGTCGGAGTTGCTCCCCCGAGCTCCAGGGAGTCGGACCAGCCGGACCCAGCTGGAACATCCGAAGGCGCCGCGGGGCAGGCACGTGAAAGAGGAACTGGAGCCATTTGCGCTGTACGGAAGTAAGAAACCTGGCATTATCCCACACATTGCTTCAAACATCGCAGCCGCAGCCTCCTATCCTCGCCGACTTCTCCCCATTCTTCTTATTCCTGCGCTCGCTCTACCGGGCCGTTGAGAAGCGCCCTCTTCGGCCTCGTTTCCCAATAAAGAGTGTCTTGCGCGTCTTCGTCTTTGTCTTCCGTCCATCTGCGCCTCGCCAGTCTTTCAAGTTCAGCCCCTGAACCGTCTGCGGCTTTTCCCCCAACAAGACTGCTACCACTCCTGGTGTCGCGTGACCACCATGTCGCTGGACCTGGAGCATCACCTCACCTTTGTATGTGTCCATGATATGTATCTATGATTGTATGCACTTGGGAGCAAATCTTGACCGTCAAATTCTTGATCTCTTTTCATCTTCTCACGAAGCAGAGCCAATCGCTACTTACCGCCAGCCAAGCGCCATGTCGATCGAGACCGCCTCTTGGACTGTACGCTGACTTTTGCGTGCGCAGTACGGTGCATATCACCATAATACGGTCAACAAAATCATTCACATAATATGCGTTCCCGTTATCCTCATATCAGCCTTTTGCATGGTACGATGAGTCTCTCTCAGCACATCTCGCGCTTCACTCGGTGCACTGTTCCGTCCCTCCTGACTTATATTCCAGGCCACCTACACTGGTCCGCTTGTTGAGACGCCGAGTTGGGCTACGATTCCTTATCTCGACCTGAATCTCGGCACCATATTCGTCCTGCTGTATACAGTCCTGTATCTTCTCCTCGAACCCGTCGCTGGCTTCGCCTTGTCCGCCTTCTGCTTGGCGGGCACCGCTTACTCCAACTATCTGAAGACGCAGAACCCAACTACAACGTTCCAGGTCGCACTAGGCTGCCATATTGTAGCATGGATTGCTCAGTTTGTTGGGCACGGAGCCTTTGAGCACCGAGCACCCGCCCTGCTCGACAATCTTGTGCAGGCCATCTTCCTTGCTCCCCTCTTCGTCTGGCTAGAAGTCCTCTTCCAACTGGGCTACCGCCCGGAGCTCCAAGCTCGTGTTGAGAAGAGAATACAGCAAGAAATCGTCAAGTTCAGGGCCGGCTCCAAGAACGGCAAAGCCCAATAAAAGCATGTCACACCTAGGCATATACCGTTCAAGCGCACCACGATTTTCAATACGAAAACAAACAGATGCTTTGGATCCACCCTCTTTTTACTAAGAGACAGACAAAGACAGTCATATCTTTTCTGAGGTGTAGCCTCCCTGCAACCCTCACTTATCAACCGTTCAATTAGCCTTGTTCATCAGGACCAAATTGATACCCACAACACTTCAAACACGCAAATCACTCACACGATACATCACGCAGCTCCAATTCTACTGGCCAGAATGGTGGTGCGCTCACAAGTTATAACGCAACTACGATGTTAGCAACCATAAAGTAGCCAGTCATTCAACTATGCACGTTGTAATTATCGAGTCTAGACTAGCAACGCACTCTTGCACAATGTCAAGAGGTACCCTGATGGTCTCTCGGGCATTTCGCGACTGACAAGCACGCTAATTGGGAGAGAGTAAATATGTATGTTGATATATGAGCGTTGGACAATGATAGGAGGAGTCTCGTACTCGCAAAGCCAACTGGCTGGCTTGATAGCTCATCAACTCTCGGATATACATAAATCCAGGTCCATTCCCCCCTCTTGTCCGGCCTGCGTTGTGACACATGTACGTGCGTGTGTGTGCATCAATCACAGAGCCTGAGTACCTACCCTGGTACGTACACGGTATAGATGCTGCTGTATTTCAAGTCAGACTGATGAGCTTCGCCTAGGAGTCTAGGACTGCCACGCTACCCTCCCCTCAAGGTCGGATCTTCCATGTCCTGACCCTGCCTCTGTAACTCCTGATTTAGCAACTCTTTTGCCGTCACACAAACAAAAGATCTATCCGAATCGACAGACCTGCTCCTCAACATGATTGCCTTCCACCCACTCCTAGACTTCTTCTCAGACCGCGTCCCCTTCACCTCGGTTTTATCCCGCTTATGCTCCCCCGACTTTGCCTGCTTCCAGCCCCAAAACTTGGCGAATCTATGTCGATGCTCGCCACCATCTGCCTCCGCATGCCCCGACGAAGAGCGCGCCGCACTAACTTCTCTCCCCGGCCCATCCGCACCATCACCATCACCATCACCGTAAGGATGATGAAGCGACAGAGCTGATTGCGTCGCCGATAGCAATACCCCTCCCCGCTGCGGCTGCGCCGTCATAGCACCCAGAGGCACGGCCTTACCCGCCAAGTCCAAGTCTTGCTGCGAAGCATTCGTCGGCGTCAGAGAATCCACGATTCGTATTCGAAGGTCCTCCTCGTCGTGGGAGGCTGCGAAGTCGGTACTCCCTCGGAGGGAACACACGGTGCTGCTGGCCCATGTGCTTTGGCTGTTTCTGCTCAGCGCGGGAATATCATCTGGGTTGGTGCTTTCGTGTGAAGAGCCTCTTTCTAGGTCGTATAGGTCGGCCCATGTGGTGGGCTCTGCGTGTGGGCTTATCCGGCCTGGAGTGTGGCATGCGTGCGTCTTCATGGAGCTATGCTCCTCTGCGTCGTCATCGTCATCGTCGACTGCTTCCTCTTCCTCTTTCTCCTTCTCTTCCGCTTCAGCTTCATCTTCAGCTTCGGCTTCGGCTTCGGCTTCGCCTCGACACACCGGACACGGTTCCTCCAGTTCCGGCTCTGGTCGTTCAGCACCTTGGGTGTTGGCCCTTGGACAGGCTGCTATGAAGGCGTCTCGCTTGCGTAACGGGGGACCACCCGCGCATGATGCATGCTCTGTCGTCAGTATTGTGTGTCCGTGGCGACAGTGTCGAATAGTATAGCACATATTCGGGTTGCCTGCGTGAAGGCAAAGCAGGAGTCAATACAATTTATTCAACTTTCCACTGGGATGAGTTTCGGATTTTTCGGTATTCGTTTGTGTTTTGGAAATTCTTGTTGCCCCGAAAGGGAGAGGGGATATGGGAGGGGAGAAGGAGAACAAGGGACAAAGAGCGCGAACAAAGGCCCGGAGGACGAGAGCGAGGTTTCTTTAGGACTTGTCAAGGGGTGAAATTCTTCGTTTTCTTTTGTTGATTCGTACTGAAAGCGAAAAGCGGGGGATTTCGATGGGCAAGGAAGTTTGAGAAATGTTTTTGTTTGCCTTTTGCAAGAAATCTGAGGCTGATGTGGAGGTTCTTGTTCCTTGGCTATGATTGTGGTGTTTCAGTCAGCTGGAAACGTCAAACGCACTGCTTTGTGTACAAGGGTGTGAGGGACACTGGACAGACAGAGTGAACAACAAAGGGGTGTCTTGAAAGATAGAATGGTAGTAGGCGTCTGACAAACACACACCCACCCCCTCGCTTTTTATTCAGTCATTCAATGACTTTTAATATGCAGGTGCCCAGTGGAAGATGATTTGTGAAGGAGCCATCTGCAGTGAAGAACTTGAGATATTACACACCCTTCGGTCGACGCAGGTACTTGTCTCTAATTCCGGTTTTCGGATTTAGGTCAAAACAAAGTGAGGCTGGACAATATCCTTTGGTGATCTGACACGCTTAGAAATCATGATGACGGGAGCCGCTGGATCGACATTTGGTGCGTGGTGATTGCCAGGTCGATCGATGTAACTGGGAAAAGTTACTCCATCAACGATAGCATGTCAGTCCCCGACGAATGATGCCTCGTTCACGCCAGACACATTGTCACACCAGACTACACCAGACTTGTACACAAGCCCATGTTCTGTACGCATCTACGCCACCAGTTCATGCAAGCACCCGCCTTGTAGAATCCAGCATCAGCAAACCAACGTCAGCCATCACTGAGCTCCGACGGCGGCGGCGGCGACGCAATGTCCCATCGAGAATCCAAGTTCTTCTCCAAGGACCCTGTCCCAATCTGCTTTTGTCTTCAGCTTGTGCCGGTCACGCACGTGGCACGTGGCACTTCTTGTTCTCATCTTCGCGGTCATCTCGACATTGAACCCGGAACCGGCCAGCGCTTGGACTCGTCGGTGCACCTTAAGATATCACGTAGTGGTCGTCAACCGTATACAGTGATACAGTGATCCATGTGATGACACCATGTCGCTGCTTTGTGTAATCATGTACATATATCAGGCGTTTTGTCGGCCTCCAAGCCTTCCTGTCCCTCCAGGCCTTTCTCCTTTCTCACCCTCCAAGGCTTTCTCGTACGCAGAGGCAAAGCCCACCTCGTGAGCCGTCATCCACTCCGATCTCAACACCTTCGATATATCAGGCCGTTTACTCGGTTCCCACGGAAGAATACACCGCAGGAGCCTATGCAACGCATCCAGATCATCCTCATCAAGAATCCACGTCTCCTTATCCCGTCTCGGTTCCTGCATCCGCTTCTGAAGTTGTCCTTCCCACGATCAAGCATCAGATATGTCGCTCTTCAACGACCTGTCTTCACCACCGTACCACTTCAGCAGGCCCTGCCATTCGATCCAACATGCCGCCCGGCGCTGTCATAGGCCCCTCCATCTCTAGACTCTCCCCGCTGCGCCATCATCTCATGCTGCAGCGCCATGAACCCGCCCATCAGCGCGATCGGCAAGAAGCGCAAAAGTCGCACAGCCCAGGATCCAGATCTCTGAACCAACCGTGAGCGCCGTTTTTGGCTCCGAGAATACTTCCGGTGGGCGCAACTCAAGCGGTATATAGGACCTGAAACGAGACGTACCGCCTAGGCGGAAGGTGACTCCAAAATCGCCCAGTAGCAACTTCGCCTCGTCTAGTGTAATGGCATCGCCTGGTACGCCCAACTCCACGGGCGTTACTCTGTATCTGGGCATGGCACAGAGGTGTCTTCTCATGACGCTGCCTTGAGTTCGGGATCAAGACGAACTACTCGGCCGGCCGGCTGCTTGTCCGGCTCGCCGTACCGTAGCTAGCGTGCGAATAGTTCTTCTGCAGATAGGCCAAGTTATTATCTAGGGACGAGGGCCAGCCGCAAGAGGAGGTAGGTTCCTGAAGTGAAGATACAAGGCACCGCTTTATTGTCAGCCGGAGTACATAGGTATGATGTTCTCCCGTGTAGAAAAGACGCCTCGTCTCTTGCGCATAACCCCTATCGTGGGCAAGCGACAGCGCTCCAACGAGCTGCGCGGCTAGCAGAGATCTCTCGCAACATTGAGCTGCAAGATATGTGGTGAAATCTTTAATGTCCTGCGCTGGGAGACTCACGAAGCATGGACGCGTGCCATTCAGGCCTGCTGACTCTAAACTGATACAGGACGGTATGTAGGTATCAGCGATTTATGATCTTCCTGGACATTGCCACTCATCATGAGGCTCTGTGTCATATGGGAGTGGGAGAGGATGTCAATCTCGCTACGATCCGCATCCGGGGTGTCGGTTTTGATGGCGACGTAGTTTCTGGGGTTTTCGTCAATAGCGAGCCATACTGTGCAGAATTTGTGGACTATGGTATCGCTCGTGGAGGCGATCGTCGATAGGAGGTATGGATGGGATGGTAGCCAACCCGGGCCGTGGCATTCGATGCGCTCTACTCCCTGGATGTATTCGTACTCGAAAGCTGGTTCGGGTATGGCTGAGGGTTAGGGTGAATGAAGCTTGAGGACGTTGAATCGTACGTACGTCGTGATAGTGCCTCCACAGAAAAGGATCACAGACTCTGAGTTGCTTTTCTGATGGCGAACTCTGAGGTTCATTGGTTTTGTTTGAGGAGAACCCTTTGCTGAAATAGAGATAACATACCTATGTACATATGTACTGTCTCCAGTCAGTGACTCAGTGTGAAATGGCTGGTCTCAACTCTCAAGCGACAGTGACGTACCCGTACACACTGCGCGGAATAGGTACATACCCATCTTATTCTTGACCTTTCAACCAATATAGACGTCCAATTTGCACAACAGTGAACAGTGAACACGCATCTTGAGACTTGTACCCACCACTTATTACACAGCACAAAGAATTTTGCTCATTTCTGCAACTTGCAAAAAAAAGATGACTAGCTATCCAGACTCCCGAATATCTACACAACATGATGAATAATCAGAGAAGATCAAAACCTGGCCCTGAGACAGGGATCACGACATGACATGCCGTGATATGATATGACGGCTCCATGCTCCCTTCACCACGCACGCACGCACGCCTGCTGAATGTTCCGCCCTCTCTCCATTTTGATGAGTTTTCCGTTTTTAGAAAAGGTGCTCATATTTTGCCACGCAACGGGTATATATATTTGTTTTCTTGTTTTCACAAAGGCTTACCGCCAATAAAGTCAGACCATCGACGGACTTCAGATGGAATGCCGTCTTTGCGGGGAAGCTTCTCGCTCATGCACTGCGCAAAGAGAATAGCAGTCTAGTAAAGCACACAGGAGTTAGTCGAAAATCACATCACAGTCATCAACGCGTCAAGCGATATGTAAATACGAAAATAAAAAAAGGAAGGAAAAAAAAGTCAAGACAGGACTGGATACTCGGGGGGGTTCTTGGAAGACGTCTTACCTGAGGCTCCATGAAAAGAGGCACACCAAAGTCAACCGCATTTCGTCGCATAACATAGTCCACATCAAGAGTGGTTTTGCCACGCGCAAGCGCCAGGTTGAAGCACCCGCGAATGTCGTACTTCTGGAATACCTCTCGCAGCGCACGCTTGTCCTCCTTGGGGAATTCAATCACCTCGACAGAGACCTTGCCCTTAGCCGAGGCCTCGATGAACTCCTTGACATCGTTGCTCGCGGCGTACAGCTTGTAGCCCATGGGAGCGACGTAGTCCACAACTTGGGTCAACCAGGCCTTGCTGACGTCGCCACCAAAGAGCAGACCCTCGCCGGGTTCGGGCATGCGGAAATTCATGGTGGACTGGAGAGAAGCCCAGTATGCTTCGACGAGGTCCTTTCCGAAACAGGCAATCTCGCCGGTAGAAGCCATCTCGACGCCGAGGAAGGGGTCTGCGCCGGCGAGACGCGTCCAGGAGAATTGGGGCACCTTAGTGGCGAGGTAGTCGCGCTTGATAGCCATGAGATCGGTGGGTTCGGGCACGTCCTTTCCGACAAGGGCCTTGGTGGCCACGTCAATCAGGTTGAGGCCGAGGACCTTGCTGACAAAGGGGAATGATCGAGAGGCACGGAGATTGCATTCAATGACCTTAAGAGCGGGCTCGCCGGTTTCGGCGTCATCAGCCTTGATGATTTGCATGTTGAAGGGACCAGTAATGTTCCACGCCTTGGCGACCTTCTTGGCGATATCCTTGACACGCTCCATGACGGCGGCGTCGAGTTTCGTGGGGGGGAGGACCAGAGTAGCATCGCCCGAGTGGACACCTGCCTGCTCGACGTGCTCGGAGACAGCATGCACGATGAGTTCGCCCTTGGAAGCAACGGCATCGACGTCAATCTCCTCGGCGCCCTCGATGAACTTGGTAATCACTACAGGATGGTCGGGAGAGACATTGCTGGCGGCCTCAAGCTTCTCCTTGAGATCTTCCTGGCTGCGAATCACCGTCATGGCAGCCCCGGACAAGACGTAACTGGGACGCACAAGAACGGGGTAGCCAACTGTCTCGGCAAACTTCTCGGCATCCTGGACCGACGTGAGTTCCTTCCAAGCGGGCTGGTCAACACCAATGCTGTCCAGAATTTCGGAAAACTTCTGACGGTCTTCGGCCTTGTCGATATCCCTGGGGTCGGTTCCAAGGACCTTGGCGCCGCCAGTCTCCTGCAAACGCAAAGCAATGTTCTGAGGCAGCTGGCCGCCGACGGAGACGACAACACCCGAAGAACCCTCGAGCTCATAGATATCCATCACACGCTCGTAGCTGAGCTCTTCAAAGTACAGTTTGTCGGCTACATCACTGTCGGTCGAATATGTTTCGGGGTTGAACTGTGTAAACAAGTCAGTGGCCTGTTGTAAAAGAGAAAAGATGTAGAGAAGGCACAGACGGAAGGGAACGACTACTTACGTTAATCATGACAGTCTTCTCCCCCATCTTACGAAGTGCTTGCGTAGCACCAACAGCACACCAATCAAACTCCACCGACGAGCCAATACGGTACACGCCGCTGCCGAGAATAATCTTGCCGTGATCGTTAAAGGTGACATCGTGAGAGGAGCCATTGTAGGTCGTGTACAGGTAGTTGGTATCAGCGGGAAACTCAGCAGCCAGAGTATCAATCTTCTTGACCCAAGGGCGGATATTGAAGCTCAAGCGACAAGCGCGAACCTCATCCTCGGTGCTGTTGACAGCCATAGCGATCTGACGGTCAGAAAAGCCCATCTTCTTGGCCTTGATGATCTGGTCCTTCTTCAGGGCCTTCAAGCTGCCAGCTGATTCCAGTTCGCGGGTGCAGTCGACAATGTTCTGGAGCTTGTAGAGGAACCACTTGTCGATCTTGGTCAGTTCGTGAAGCCTCTCGACCGAGTAGTTCTCGTGGAGCATCGCCTGACCGATGGCAAGCCAGCGGCGGTCCGTGGGGTTCTGCAGCTCAAAGTCCAGGTCGTCGAATTTGTCGCCCTGGAAGCCAACGAATTTAGGGTCGACCTGTCGGATGGCTTTCTGGAAGGATTCTTCAAAGGTTCTGCCAATGGCCATGACCTCTCCAACGGACTTCATGGCGCTGCCAATATCACGCTTGACGTGCTGGAACTTGGACAAATCCCATCGAGGAATCTTGGTGACGATGTAATCGAGAGAAGGTTCGAAGTTGGCGGTGGTGGTCTTGGTAACGGCGTTGGGAAGCTCCGGCAGACTGTGACCAAGACCAATCTTGGCGGCAGTGTAAGCCAGAGGGTAGCCGGTAGCTTTCGAGGCCAGAGCAGATGAACGGGAGAGACGGGCGTTGACTTCGATGACGCGGTAGTCGAGACCATCGGGTTGCAGGGCGTACTGAACGTTGCATTCACCGACAACACCAAGATGGCGCACAATCTTGATGGCGGCAGATCGGAGCATGTGGTACTCCTCGTCGCTCAAGGTCTGGGAGGGGGCCACGACGATAGAGTCACCAGTGTGAATCCCAAGAGGATCAAAGTTCTCCATGTTGCAAACAGTGATGCAGTTGTTGTTCGCATCGCGAACGACTTCGTATTCGACCTCCTTCCATCCCTTCAGCGACTTCTCGACCAGGATCTGAGGCGACAACGTCAGGGAGCGGGCGGCCATGTTGCGAAGCTCTTCCTCGTTATTCGCAAAGCCAGATCCCAGACCTCCCAGAGCATACGCGGCGCGCACAATGATGGGGTAGCCGACCTTGCCGGCGGCATCGAGAGCCTCTTCAACGGTCCCGACGGCGATGGATTTGGCAATTGGAATATCGATCTCCTCGAGAGCCTTGGCGAAAAGGTCACGGTCCTCGGAAACTTCTAGGGTTCTGACGCTAGTGCCCAGGACTTTGACGCCGTACTTCTCGAACAAGCCCATGCGCTGCATTTGGACACCCAGGTTCAAGGCAGTCTGTCCACCAAACGACAAGAAGATACCATCGGGCTTCTCTTTCTCGATGACATAGCTGACGTACTCGGGGGTGACGGGCAAATAATAGACCTCGTCGGCGAGGGAGTGGTTAGTTTGGATAGTGGCGATGTTGGGGTTGATGAGTACTGAGGCGACACCAGCTTCTTTCAAAGCTTTTAATGCTTGCGATCCTGTACGAGAAATGTTGGCATACGTTGAAGGCTAAAGTTAAGACTCTTCCATTCCTTTTTTCTTCCTTGAGACTTTTTCCCCAGCGCATATGATGAGTCGCAGCGATATGCTCCACGCGAGCACGTCGTTGTGACGAACGCTGAGGCAGGGTGGGATGAATGGCAGACGAACCTGAATAATCGAATTCACCAGCCTGTCCAATGGCCAGACCACCACTTCCAATAACAAGCACCTTTTTGACCTGGACATTCTGTTTGGGCTTGATGACTCCGCTGTCGAGATACGCCTTGGGGTTGGGGGCTGATTCGACGGCTGAAGAGCTATATGGCCGCACAATGGAGATTGTGCCAAGCCGCTTCGGCTGCTGCTGGTGCTGCTTCAAAGCGGGCAGAGCACGACCACATATCCTCGATGAGACCGTCGATAAAGCCCTGGCAGACGCGGGAATAGCTCGAGGAATGACGCGCTTGCCATGTCGGAGCAGAGCCGGAGCGCGGCCGGCAAGAGAAGAAGGCATAACGGGCGGCATTGTGAGGGTTCCCAAGGGGGATCAATGCTTCAATGGCACCGAACCCTCGAGTAGCTGCGACGTTTTTGTTGTGCCAATGGATGAGGAGACGATGGCAAGGGCGAAGACGATGAGCGGAATTAGAGGAGACGGACTGGGAGCTGATGACTCGCCAGATAGGATTGATGTGCGACGATGAAAAAAGTAGAGCAGTGCGCAACCGTCGCCAGCCGCAACCTACGGCAGCTTCAGATTTTGGGAGCGACAAGAAAAAATAAAGATGGGGCGCCACGTCCGAGTCCGGGGGTTGACGAGTCACCGATAAGATAAGAACAGTCTGGGGTCATTGCTTCATATGTATGTATGTATGTATGTATGTATGTATGTATGTATGTATGTATGTATGTATGTATGTACCTATGTACCTATGTACTGTACATGGGTACCCACGGAGTACATATTGTCTCGTGAGATACGGAGTAGGCATTGTTTGGCAAGCGATTAATAAGACAATTGAGCAGCGAAGCCGCCTGCATATACCTCCTCAATACACATCATCACACTAATACGGATGGTTCTCTGTACTCCGTATGCCGCTACGGACCGGTTCCATCGCTCGACGATGCTCGTACAGCTGGCAACTCTCCCTTCTACACAATTTTCTTGACAAGAATGCACGGACCAAGTCCACCCGCTTTTGTCATGATTTGGCTGTAAAACCTACTGTAACCCTAACAGTAGCCCACTACCGACCGAAAAACTCGAATATGTCGCACTCAACACCACCACTACCTCCTGATGTCGCTGGCGTCGACGGCGCTGGAGCACGCATTTACATCGAATGTCGGACGTTATACACATTCACACCGATCTACATCGACA
>SRPX01000598.1:0-14829 GCA_018360215.1 Claviceps spartinae
CTTTAGTGTTGTCACACATCGAAGCCTTCCAAATGCAACGAATCCATCGCGAATTCAGCTTCGATGCTGCAAAGGCCGGCGATATCGATCATAGCAAGGCACGGCCGGCCGACTAAGACCAAATACGAGCTCACAGATGACTGAATGCCTCTTCAAGCTCGAGATTCGCATTGATCGCGGCGTTTATGCCCTCAATCGTGTAAAGAGCTCGCAGATATGTGATCATAATCATGAACTTGATGCCGCGCCTCTTTTACAGGTTCGTAATAGGAGACTTCAGCAGAGTCAAGAGAAATTCCTTTCCCTCTGGAATAGCGGCATACCTCCACTTCAGATTCTGAAGAACCTTCGATATGATGATGCACAAGCCGCTGAAGGTGGCCCCCCTGCCTCGCCGGGCCCTGCTACGTGCGATGAAGCCGGGAATGAAGCGCCGTCTTGGCCTGATGAGCACAGGAAGACTCGCCTCGCTTCGCTTCGGGTTGGAGAGAGTTGGGTGGAAATGTCCCTCCGGGGGCCCTTCCGGGGGATGCCTGCGGCGGGAGGGGCGACTGCGTCGCGGCGCCAATTGTGGGTTACGAACTTTTTTTTCGAAATCTGGATTTTGATTCTTTTATTTATACATAAAGTACATCGTTTTCCAGGCCTTCAATGTTCTTATATGATACATATCCCTAGCTAGTGGCATCCAACATGAAGAAAACAGCCCCTAGGCGCACATAGCTCTCGTATATGTAATCTCAAAAGAAACCCTCCATTCCAGGACAACCAGACTATGCCTCTGCCCGCATCGGGCTATGACATTAGACATCGCTGCTGTAACCGGCGACAGCAGCTGGTCACTTTCCCATATTTTTCTTGATTAGTACTAGATAGGTGTTGTATGTACATACATAGAGCACCTAGCCTTAGACCGCCTACTCGCCCCAAGGGCTACATATGCGGAGGGGCGCGCTGCGCCCCACTGCCGGCGACAATCAAAACTATCAAACTACCAGACTATGCCTTAAGTGCCCCTTTTCTCCTGTTCTCTATGCGCACATTGATGCGCAAGGTGTTTCGAGACAGACCAGCCGCTTGGCACCCTGATTATGTAGATGTTTGAAAGTAAAACAAAGGATGAGAAGAAAATACAAAAGTACAAGGAAGAATATAAGAAAAAAAGTAAACTAAATGTTGTACTTGACGCCTCTCTTGCCCATCTCCTTTCTACCCACGGCATCTTCGGGCCAGATCCAGCCTCGACTACGCTTGGCCTCTCTCTTCTCAGCCAGCTGCGGCTGCGGCATCCAGTTGTCCCGAGGCTTGGCTTTTCGGCGTGTGCCGTCAGCAGGCGCGCCAATCTCAGTCTTCCAGTGTGGCTGGCCGGCAGGGGTGTCGTGACCGGCAAGCTGGCATAGCCCCCAGAGGGCGAGACAGGCCGTCAGGGACGACAAATCAGAGGTGACGGCTGTGCTGGTCTCTGAGAAGCCGGCATCGTGGCTCTCGGCAGGTGTGTCAGATGTGTTAGACAATCGGACAGACGTGATTTCAATGTGACCAAAATAGGGAGTCGACTCGGTGCCGCATCGGACCAGGACGAGCTCGATCTCGGTGAGAATGAAACCGTAGCGGCAGCTGTGTTCGCGCATGGCATGGTGCAGAGCAGCGAGACCGCGGAGATACTCTACACGCTTGACATTGCACTCGGCGCGCATGCCCGTATTGAAGCGATCGAAGCTTCGCACGAGGCCCACCACTCGAGCCACAGGCTTTCCACCAAACATGGTACTCGCGCTGACAGATTCCCCTGAGGTGTTCACGACGAAGAGAAGGTCATCGATGCTATGGGAGGACTTCGCTGGGACGGAGAATTGGAGAGGATGATTTGATGACATGGCCAGGGCGGCGTTGAGCTTGGGCAGATAGTACGACGCGTAGATGCTGTGGAGAGAGGCCTCCGTTTCGGGAGTTTGATGAGGCATATGAAGATGTGGCAGCAGTGACGCCGACACGGGAGTCGTGAGCTGGGCAGATGCACCGGGAAGAGCAAAGACAGCCTGCGCATTGAAGGAGTTCCAGGCGCGGATGTTGCGAATATCCCACCAAAAGTGCTTGATGCTTGCATCTCTCTTGGGAAAAGAAATGGTACGGACGAGGGACGCGGCGGGGTTCGCCATCATCAAGTAGCTGATAAGGGTTGTAGACGTTGTTGATAGACCGACAGGCTCGGGAGTTCCACTGAGGCTTGTCGACGACTGGTCCCGGACGTCAAAGGAAGATATGACAAAGTTGGGCGGAGGCGGGCTCATGGAGGGAGCTGACGACGCAATCAGTTGCGACGGTTTGTACATTGGATAGCCATGCCCACCAACAGCATTGATGTCGAGGCTGAAGCAGCTCGAAGCCCGACGGGGAGTCGTCATGATCCCCGTACTGTGGCTGTCGGAGCAGTCGAAGTTGTTGAATTTGCCAAATGAGACGGCGGATGGCAACAGAGGAGCCGGATTCGACGAGGAACGCGGCTGATTAGAATTCGCGCAAGAGAAAGACGACAGATGAGCATATGCCATGCCGGAGAGCGTATCTGCGTTGGCGCCGCTTCTCATGTGGCCAGAAGGAATGGGTTTTGCGGCATACGATCTCCCCCTGGCTGGTGTTGTATTGTGCGCACGGCTTCTTTCCTTCTTCGTGGAGACATCAGCAGCTTTAAGCGGCTGATCTGTGTCTTCCAGGTGTTGGTCTTGCGGACGGATTCTGGGAAGCAACACGGGTCCATGATGACGAACGGGAGAGCTGACTCGAAGAGGCGTCAACAAAGGAGGGGACACGGAATGCGGGAACGATTCTATCGTGGACACAGTCGAGTGTACGGATGATGCCTTGGACGGCGAACGAACTTGTCGGCGAGCATATGGAAGGGGAAGATCCAAGAATGACGGATTGAACGTATGTGAAGGGCCATCAAGAAACCCGTTTTGTGACGGGAGAGTCAACAAGGAGGAGGGAAAGGTGTAGCCACATGGGACGCCGGCTACCAGACTATCATCGTGAACAAATGTCAGTCAAGATACTTCTTGATTTCGGTTGGGAACCTGGAAAGTGGGGAGACTGACGCAGACATGATGTCCGATGATGTCTATTTGCAGAAGCTTGAATTAGATAATAGACGAGTTGTTTATTATACGAGCTCGAGTCCAGCTCCAGGTCGTTTTGATTCGTTTCGTGATGTGAACCAGCTGTCACAGGCGATGCAAAGAAGGGATGAATGAGATATGGAATAGATGTTGGCGGCCAGCGCTAATTGAGGCAAAAGAAGGTCAAATCGTCGATTGCGAATTGATACGCTGCAAGGTCAACTTGAGCGGCCAGACAAACAAGACGCAGGAAAATAGGAGTTCACTAAAAGAAAGCGTGCAGAATATTCAAAACAATTGGGAAACATAATAGAAATCAGGACCGGTGTTAGGGATGAGACCGTCTTCTTATCCCCGCTTCCGCCGTTGAGGAACAAGCAGAGCGACAAGTCAATATCACATCAAATGGGGTGACTGCGGACAGCAGTATGCAATGCACATGCACGCCATGAGTGGTACGGCATGGAACACGACCTGATGGCCGACCAAAGAGGTGAGGATGGAGCCTGTCACGAAGCAGACCGCGAAGCGCCGTGGAGAGGCTCATGGTCTGTGGGGTGGTGATACATCGACAAGGGTGAACGCGGTCAGCCGGCGTGGCGGCATATGCGCGTGCGGGTAGACATCCGTGAGGCCGAGTGATTTTGAGTGCGTCGGGTGTGCTCGAGTAATACTTTGTTTAGAGTTGTATATACATGCGGATCAAGGTTTTGGAGGTTGTAGGACGTAGATATGTATACCTACATAGGCACATATGTAGGTACCTCGTTGTAATCTGTACTCTGTACATACATGATACAGGCGATGAGTCGCAGCACGGGCCAGCCTCACTTTGTGGGGTCCAAGCCGAGACCCGACACTAAAACGCCGCGGCAGTGACTCGGCCGAGGGAGTTGCAGAGCAAAATGTTGGAGAAGAAAACGGCCAGATCAGCGCGCGGCGGATCAGATTGCCCTGAGTAGCTCTAATCATGCCCTGAATGTGCCTTGAATGTCTAAAGAACCGCAAGCGACTTCAATTCGCGGCCAAGTCTGCGTGACAAGTCAACTGCTTCGAGTAATAAGTTAGTAACGCTGCGTCCGCCGTCTGCAGGCAACGTCGCAAAGCTCCATGACCCTGCATACGGCGGCTAGGCCAATTTATTTATATTCCTTCGGGCGGCTATGTACATGCATGCCCCGTCCGTACCTGTCACACTGGCGGCTGCAGTGGTTTTTTTTGCGACTCGCGAGACTCCGCATCATGTATGTATGTAGGCAGGTGTTATACATCGCCTGTCTTATACATCCCTAACGCAACGTCCCATCGGTACGACTACAAAAGGCTACGCGCCGGGGCTGGCGATTGGCGGCGCGCTGGGAAGTAAAAATCTACTTGCCACCTGATTTTAGCCCTACTGGCTGCTGGTACATATGACAAAAAGCAGTCTCTAGGGTCCCATGGTATACCGCTCCGCCCGCCTATTGTTGTTATGGTGTCAGTGTCTGCAACTCTAAAGTTTAAACGTTTATAATTGCATTGTTACATGCTGCGACTGGACTGCAGGAAGTTCTTATGTTGTTCAACATTTTCTTGGACGCATGTCCGAAGAACGGGAAATGCAAGAAAACTGGACATCAAAAGAGGTCAACGCAGGGGAGCGATCAGCATCCATGCACTGTTCGCATCACTGCCATCTGGTTTGTTCGCACGCATGTTCAGTCGCCGTTCATACTATAATGCACAGCTCATACATGTCATGTGCGTGTATATGTTCTCTCCCTCCTTTATAATGCAGCCCATAGTCGTTTCCATGCAGGGACTTTTTGGCCTTCGCCAACATGTTCGTCCTCCAACACAATACTGCCGACGTCCAAGTCGGTCCTTCGGCCGCTGTCGAGATCGATCTCCCAGATGTGCTTCATTTTGTCGCTGCCTCTCCAATACAGCTTACACGCCAAGTAGATGACTCCGAAGAGGGGCAGTAGAATATAGGCATCCACGAACGCGCCCGCGTCAAAAGGAGAAAGCGTTGTCCATCCTTGGACAAGAGCAAGGAAAATGTTGGCGGCTAAGCCAAAATACGCCACGTAGGGATACCACATGGCCTTGAACGGAAGCTCGCTCAGCTTGCGATCCTGCGCGACCCAAGCGCGGCGGAAGCGAATGTGGATCAAGCTGATACTTCCCCATACCAGGAACGTGCTGACGCCGGATAGATTGACTATGTAACTGTACGCTTTGGATGCTCCCGTAGACACGTTCATCATGGAGATGGAGCCGACGGCGTTGGTGATGACAATTGCCCAGATGGGTACACCACGCTTGTCTGTCTTACCAACAAATCGAGGAGCTTTTCCAGACTGCGCCATATAAAATATAGTCCGGGAGCCGATGTAGATAGATGAGTTGACCGCCGACAAGCATGTAATGAGAATGAAAGCATTGATAAGATGGACGCCTAATAGAGATCAGTAATGTCATCTCTATACTTCGTTTTTTTTTTACTGGACCGGGGAGGGAGAATAGAATGGCATTCTCTGCATATTCTGACTACACGAACCTCCCTGCCAGCCGGCAGTCTGAATTGCAATGGTCATGGGACTCTGTAATGCCTTTGCGCCCCCGTTCACCAGCTCTTCCGCGTTTGCGGGACAGGTGATGCCGAAGAAAAAAGCCGAGCCCAGATACACAAAAATGATGCGCCAGAATATCTGCCGGACTGCTTGAGGAACGGCGACCCCCGGGTTTCGCGTTTCAGTTGCCGCGACGGCCACGGATTCCACGCCAGCATAGAACGTGGAGCAGAAGACAAAGACGGTGGCGACGCCTCGAAATCCCTTGTCGTTGAACGCCCCAGGGTCGTGCCAGTATTGAAACCCAAGTGGCTCTTTCTGGCCGACCAAGCTGCCGGCGGCGTAGATGATGGAGAAGATGAAGTACGCGGTGAGCCCGAGGATCTTGAAGAGGGCCAGCCAGAACTCGGCTTCTCCAAAGACTTCCACGCCTAGGAGTTGAAAACCTGTGAAGATGACCCAAAATATCAGAAAGAAGCCCCAAAGTGGAACTCTTGGCACCCAGTACGTGAGAATGCTGCAGATGACATTGTACTCATTGGCCAACACGGCGGCCCAGATGATGAAGTAATTCCAACCCACAGCCACGGAAAATGACTTGTCGACCATGCGCTCGGCGAGAGAGACAAAAGAACCGCCAGCGGGGAACAACGTTGTCACTTCACCAAGTGACTGCATGATGGAGAACGCAATTAAGCCTATGATGCAGACATTTAGCAGTCAGCCTTTCGCCACTCCATCATCCTCCATCTCTCGCGAATAAGATGAAAATGAAGAACATGAAAAGAAATATCACTACAAGAACAATGCCTCCAGCATACAGCATAGTAACATACCAATTACACTAAATCCAATGAGCAACGATGCCGGGCCACCATTACTCAATGCACCGCCTGCGCCGACTAGCAAGCCGGGACCAATGATGCCAGCCAGGGCCATCATGGACAGATGCCGATTTTTTAGACCTCGCTTCACACCAGAATCTGGGTCCATCAGACAGCCATCGTTTACATCACCATCGTGTCGCGTAGCATGCCCATGGAAGCGTGCATGACCCAATTCGTCATCGTGCCTATCAATTGAGCCGTCGTCCTGATGAGATTCGGCGGCGACCTCATCAGCAGCCTTGTGAGAACGCGATGCCATGGCGCTGGCGCGGGACGTTGCCCGTGACTCGGGATCTGCGAGTGTGAGAGTCTAGGACTGCAGATAGCATGCGCAAAAACGAAGGAGGGAGGGCCTTCTTGGCGAGCTGAAAGGGAGACAGGGAGAAAGGAACCAGGAATGGTCAAAGAGGAGATTCTCAAAAAAAAAAAAAAAAAAAAAAAAAAAAAAAAAAAAAGGTAGCGGTCAACGACTGTGAAGAGACTACTCCGTAGACAGAGCCGATCTAATCATGCACCCTGAGAATGACGATTATGGAACGCCAATTGACGTGAAAACATCAATCGGTGAATCTTCAGAGATTGATAATCGTACTCATTATATTCAGGTTAGCTGAAAACCAGTGCATATGGAACGGGACCTCGGAAGTCGGAACTGGCCTATAAGAAGCAAAAGGCTCAACTCGCAGTAGCACGTCATCGCGACAGAGCGCCACAGATCCACGGATGGCATTTAAAGTGGCGATTAAAAAAAAAGAGCCGGATGGCGTTGAAGCTAGGAGCTAGGATGTGCTCAGAAAGAGGGACGGAACATGTCTGTGTCCCACGTGTGACGTGCGGGCATATGCCTTCTACATAATCGGCTATGTATTCTCATTCGGGGGAGGCAGCGTGGGCCTTTTCTTCAACCAAGCATTCCTGACTTGTTATCACGCGATGCGAAGAGCTGCTGGTTGCGGCGACGTATCTCGCTAGAGCGTTGATGTGCCTTGCGCAAAGCTTGGAGTTTCGTCTTCACCTGAAGCGACACTCAAACGCCATGCGTATCACCTTTGTTACTTGTACCTTCTTAGTTGTCTGATGGCCTGGTCCCTAATATTTCGAAAGGAATTTTGCCCGCCGACACCGTCTTCTAGATATATATACCTGGGTGGGCTACAGTTGTGTATGAAGCTCGAGTGGCTCAAGTCACCTAGATAGAGTATGCGTGAACGACGACGAAAAATTCCATGCTTGCTACTGATGAGCGTTCCTTTGTCTTTCAATTTTCATCATGACGCCTTCAGTCGAGCTTATAACAACTGGTAGAAGAAGGTCACACGCCGGGGGTTCGAGTGGCCAATTGAAAGAGGCAAATTTGCCCTTTCATGTGAACTTGTTCTCGCAATCATGAAGCGCTTTCCAAGCCAAGAAGATCTTGACGAAGGCCTCGCCATGCCCGGTTATGCGCATGCCTACATTCAATGAAAGTTGCACCCAAGTTGGGCATGCATGTCACATCAAGGCAACGTCTCCTTACTTGCTGAAAGCTGCCCGAATATCCCGAAGCGGCGTTCGTTTTTCGCGATCTATGCTGCATAAGGGGGACCACATCCTGTCACCGAAGCCCACTGTGACACCATGGACTTGCGTTCTTGAGACACCTCTCGCCAAATACGTATAGGCAACTTGTTATTCATATCCTTAAGGCGGAGTGTCTCCTGTATGCAACGTCATGTGCTGAGCACAACGAAACTAGAGATACATAGAGTTTATAGGTCTTAATCTTTGTTGCCTCTTTCCGTGCTAGACATGACAGGCAAGTTCCATCTTCAAGTTTCATGACGTAGGAATCACCGTTTCCCTTGGACGAGTACATGAGGCTATATGTGTGAAGAATTGAGGATGCAGCCAGCTGAAGATCCCTTTCGCCTTATATTAATACAAGCTGTATCCTTGAATGACCCAAACGCCCCATATCCATGCTCCATTGTGGTATTGTATCCATACTAAAGGGGGTTGAAGGTATGTAGCTGACACCGCAAGATAGCTACCGAAGTCGACAAGTACGCCGTAGACATACGTCGTTGCCTTTTTCTCATCTCATGCGGGCATGTTCGCCTCAACGCGGCGAGTCTGTATGACTATCGTACACTTTGACATCATCTACTGCCTCGAAGTTTTGAGGGATTAATCCCTCGGCCATGTCTATCGCTCCTCGCATATCGACCTTGTTGAATAGAAACAATCCTTGGATAGCGGCAGTACTGGTGTGTCTATTGGAAGGAGATCCGTCTGGATATGTTCCAAAAAGCCCCAGCGCATCTAGCCGACCTAGGAATTGCTCTTTGCCGGTGCCGGTGACGTCTTGGTCGCCATAAAAGCGGTCCCACATCTCTCCTGCTTGATATCTGGTTGCTTCTCCTATACGAAGCATCATATCAACACGGCCAGGCCGAATCAAGGCTGGGTCCAGTCGATCTATATGATTTGTAGTAAGGAACGCTATGCGTTCTTCACCCGCGGCAACACCGTCCAACGCATTCAGTAGCCCAGAGAATGTGACATTGGCACCATTATATCCATCAGCATCACGTTGTCGGCGGTTCACAAAGGCGGCATCTGCATCTTCCAAAAGAAGGAGACATCGTTTTGGTAGCTTCGTCAATAGATAGGCTAGTTTATCATCCGTCATGCCCATCTCGCTGAGATTTATCATGGCTACGCCAAAGTCGAGTTCTCCCGCTAGTGCTTGTATGAACGAGCTCTTGCCACTGCCGGGAGGGCCGAATAGGAGATATCCACGTCTGTACGGAATACCTCGATCGACATACCATTGCTGGCGGGCAAGGAAATCGTTGACATCTGTGACGAGTCGTTCTTTTATCCCGAGGTCCAGAACTACAGAGCCAAGTGGTCGTTTCTTCCGCGGGTCACCCAGAGGCGTCCAATCCATCCCTCTGGCGGAGTACACAATGGTCTTGCCTTCGTTGGCTTTGGCAGCCAGCTTATGTGCTTCAGCAAAAATGCCCTCGAATGCGTGCCGATGTGCCCAGAGAGTGGTCAGCTGGAGTATTTCGTGTGGCTCGCCCGTATTCATGTTGGCGGTGCTGTGCTTTTCTCGATTTACAGCAATGTAAGCACTGCCGAATTTCACAATATGTCGTCCATAGCCAGGCTGGAGGAAAAAACTGGCATTCACAGGTCCACTCCCGCCATGGCCTCGAGCATTTGAGGTTGCAGTCGTGACTGATAAGTTATGAATCCGGGTAACGCGTGAGGCGATTATGCCAGGATGTTCGCGAGGCTGTGAGAGCCATGCTAATATCCACGGATAGGCAGGATCTTGTTTACTGATTTCAACGTTGACAAGCAATCGATGCCGGATTGCGCCGAAGGCTGTAACGGCACCTTTGCGAGCAAACGCGGCAGCCGCGCCTAATGAAGCGAGGCCAATACCGCCGGCGAACAGTGGATTGTCGAAAAGAGCGTCGAGGCCAAGCAACGAAGTGTGAGTCTGCGATGACTCCATTCCGAACACTGGCCAGCATGAAGAGATAGGCTCGTTCTAATGCATCTGATCTCTCTTTGCCTCGTAGAAAGCACGGCACCTTTTGATGACTAAGCATCGAGCCGCGGCATACTTATTTCATTGCCGATTTAGGTAGCTATACATATAAGAAATAAAGAAATACTACTCATAAAGCATCACGCTGCACACAAGTAGTCGTCGATTAGAACGGGGAGCTGAGAGCAATCAAGTACGTGACCACGATAGACCAGAAGGCTTGCCCACCGTCCCCTTGAAAGCGACGTTCCTCGTCCGAAGTCGGCTCCCTTTTCATCAACAGCTTTTGCAGCGTCTCTGTTGTGCAGCTCTTACGCCTGAACGCAAGTTGTTGAGCCCCTCTTCTTCTACGACTAGGTACCTAAGTAGGTACCAGGTAGATAGGTACATGTACATGCCCCACCATCAAGAAGCCAAAGCAGGAGATCATGACGCCAGGTCTGCCAAGCGCAGCCCAACCAGGCTGTCCAACAAATGTACATAACGGCTCATGAGAGTGGCCTGTCATCACTGATCAGAGGTTGTTGCCAAGCAAACACCAGTCCGTTGGAATCCAAAGGATCAACGACCAGGGTATGTACTTCCTCCGTACGTACATATCTGCGCCAATTGGCAAGCAAAGAAATCTGGATCCTCGGCGGTCCCACGGTGTGCAAACACGAGATCCCCGT
This sequence comes from Claviceps spartinae, assembly GCA_018360215.1. Classification (NCBI taxonomy): domain Eukaryota; kingdom Fungi; phylum Ascomycota; class Sordariomycetes; order Hypocreales; family Clavicipitaceae; genus Claviceps; species Claviceps spartinae. Next base: position 10,774 of record SRPX01000598.1, read on the forward strand.
TGGCGCCCCTCCATGCCCTTCCTTTCATGCTGTGATGCTCTGCGTCTCTGAAAACCCCGCGCCTATCCGTACTGCTAAAAACGTCAACGTTGTGCTTATTACCCCTCCAATCCCCTAAATTTTCACCCGCTTTGAGCTTGCTGACAATCAACAACGTCATCTCAACTTACAATCGCGAACTCGAAAAACTGTTCGTACTCTATTGCTTTGTCAAAGATTATTCTGAGTGCTACTTCACATACTGACTAAAATTCTCAGCCTAGCATCCGAAGTTTCAAGCTCAATTAAGCTCTCGTCGTCCTACGCTACACATCTTGTCAAAATGGGTGTCACTGATGTTCTGAGCCGAAAGTCTGGTGTCATCGTTGGCGATGATGTCCTGAGACTCTTTCAGTATGCTCGTGAGAAGCAATTTGCTGTCCCTGCCATCGTACGTGCGGCCCGATACCCCCGATCTCATCCGATTGCAAATTGCAATGGAAGGACCTGGAGGCTAATATTTCACTCTTTTCATCAACACAGAACGTGACTTCTTCGTCCACCGTCGTTGCCTCTCTCGAGGCCGCTCGCGATGCCAAGTCTCCCATCATTCTGCAGATGTCACAGGGTGGTGCTGCTTACTTCGCCGGAAAGGTACATAGAATGCATCCTCTGTCCCCGTGGTACTGCTGGACCGGAAGCTGATCACGGGCTATCTAGGGCGTAAGTAACACTGACCAAGCTGCTTCCATCGCCGGTGCCGTCGCCGGTGCCACTTACATTCGATCCATTGCTCCCTCTTACGGCATCCCCGTCATTTTGCACACCGACCACTGTGCTAAGAAGCTGCTGCCGTGGCTTGACGGCATGCTTGACGCGGACGAGGCCTACTTCAAGACTCACGGCGAACCCCTCTTCAGCTCTCACATGATCGATCTCTCCGAGGAACCCGTTGACTGGAACGTCCAGACCACGGCCAAATACCTCAAGCGCGCTGCTCCCATGAAGCAGTGGCTCGAGATGGAGATTGGCATCACTGGTGGCGAGGAGGATGGCGTTAACAACGAGGAGGTTGACAACGCTTCACTTTACACACAGCCTGAGGACATCCTCAACATTTACAACACTCTGTCTCCTATTTCTCCATACTTCTCTATCGCCGCTGGCTTTGGCAATGTTCACGGAGTCTACAAGCCCGGCAACGTCAAGCTGCACCCAGAGCTGCTAGGCAAGCACCAGGCTCATGTTAAAGCTGCTCTTGGCTCCAAGGATGACAAGCCTGTCTACTTTGTCTTCCACGGTGGCTCTGGCTCCAGCAAGCAAGAGTACCTTGACGCGATTGGTTACGGTGTCGTCAAGGTCAACGTCGACACTGACATGCAGTTTGCCTACATGGCTGGCATTCGCGACTACATGTTGAACAAGAAGGGTTACCTGATGACCTCCGTCGGCAACCCTGATGGCGAAGACAAGCCCAACAAGAAGTTCTTTGACGTAAGTGCAAACCATTTGTTCTCTCCTTCCCAGAAAAACACCCATAACAAAAACACCACACACCCTTGATGGGAACCTTGCTTGTACTAACTCTTGAAACAACAGCCCCGTGTCTGGGTCCGTGAGGGTGAAAAGACTATGTCCGCCCGTGTCACTGAAGCTCTCAAGGACTTCAACTGCGTCGGACAGCTGTAAGCGTCGACTATGTAGTGATGCATCGTTTTGGGATGAAAGGAGTTCGCAGTCGTCCATTTAAACTAAACTAAACAAACACAAACACAGTAAAAAGAGAAGGAGAAATAAAAATGGAATATGACGCTTCAATACCGGTGGGGCGGTTTAAGGTAGTCTCTTGGGTGTAATTGAGACATCCCAAATCGATTGCGACAAGATTGCGAAAAAAAATTCAAAAACTTTATCTGCATGTAGCAAGCTTTGTTTTTCCATTGTTTGAAGTGCTGTGTGACCGTCGGGGTCACATAATGGTAATACTGCGCCATCTTCGATCTCGGAGCAAGCTTTTGGGCGCACTCTCGAGCGTCATAGGCCATTTTTGTGTGTAATGTCACGATGAAGAGGCACAATAGCAAGAGCGTCGCGTCAGATCGATCGCGAAGAGACTACTAACTCAATAATGCCATGACTGTGTATTAGTTTACAAATTCTTCATAACCTATGCTACTTGACTTATGAACAGGACGAACGTATTAATGACCAAGGACTTCTTTCTCAATTTCCCGCAGTTGCTCGCTCGTGAGCGTCTGGGCTGCCACGTTCTTCGCTTTGGCAGCATCATATCGCCACAAGCCGCCAGTCTTGTCCTGGTCGCCATTGAGAGCAACCCCTGCGGCTTGCCCTAAGGCTTTGAGGGTCTCATCCTCTCCTGTGACTGCTGAGAAATAGCGGCGTTCCCAAGAGCGGTTCTCCGCTTTCTCCTTGTTACGTAGATTGCGTTGAGCCTGCTCAATCTTGCCCTTTTCTGCCGAAACGGTGTCCATATCTCCAGCCTGAATAGCCTCGGCAACCTTGGCCCATGCGCGTCGGGACTCGAGGGGATATTGTTTTTCCACCGGAGCAATTTTGAGCTCCGATTGAGCAGTCCCTACAGCATCGTAAGTGGCTACCAATGTGGCAGGCGAGTTCTTCTTTGGCGAGCCTTCGTAGATCTCGAACTCCTTAGTCCATTGCCCCGTGGCATTGTATAATACGTCTTTCTCTTTGCCGGTGGGATAGAGGGTGGCAAGAATGGTGTTTTTCTTCCCCGACAGCCAGCCCTTGCCGCTATAGTCGATCTTGGCAGTATAGCCGCTGGAGCTGGATATGTAAGTCGACCCGTCAAGCTCGACAAAGGGGGCACCAAATATCAAACCCTCGATGTGAAGCGAGGGGAGTGTGATGAGATAGCGTTCTTGCTGCATGTTGTCGCCAGACCCAACAGGAATCGTCAGCACAGCATGTCCAATCTGCTTGACGATAATAGTGCTTTTGAATGTCGCCTTCTGGGCATTGTATCCTTCTAGTTGGACGCCTGATTTCTTGTTCTGAATGCAGTAGGCAGTTGCAGGAGGATGATGGCTGACTTGCTCGGAGATGAGAGTCGTCTCTCCAGCCTCATCGACCCATGAGCCCGTGAATAGTTCGCCAAGGAAGGGATTCAGTGGTTTTTTCTCGTTACCAAATTGTTCGCTTCGACTGGCATACTGATGTTTCAGCGTCGAAAGAAACCATTTTAGTACCAACAAGGCTCGCTTGGCCGCATCAGGCTCGGCAACAGGCGCGGTGAGAAGGGAAGGGTGCGTCGCCCAATATGAGGAAAATTCTGTGAGAGACTGCGACGACAGGATGAATGGAGGAGCAGTCAGGGAAGATAGGTCGCCGTTGAATGAGGCAATGGACTGACCAGACCATGCAGTGTTAGCGACAGATGCATTGGTAACGTTTCGACCTTTTTGGGCCCTGGTATAGTACCTTGAGAAAAGCTGACCAGCTCCCACTGCTGGCTTGAGAAGCAACAGCGCTTCCTGAAGACGACATGACGCTCGGTCTTGCAGTTAATGTGAACTTATAGGAAAGGGATGGAACGGTGCGGAATTGGAACCACGTAAGTCGAGAAGTCAGCTGGTAGAAAGATTGATCGTGTTGGTCTGAGTTTACTCTGTAGCGTTGCCAGTCCTAAGAGCAGGAGCAAGAGCAACGAGCTGGAATCCTGCGTAAAGGGTTGCAACCGTCGATGACGTCGCTTGCTAATAAGGGAGGTAGGGAGGGGATCGATCATCGAAGCTCGGGTTGACGGGTCTGCACTCTGCAGCAGCAGTAGCAGCTTCAAGGTATGTACATAGGTACCTAAAATGGGAAGTCCGAAGGGCCCCTCCTGCGTCGGGTCGGTGGGCCTATGGAATACCTAGGTAGTAAAGCTGAAGAGTCCCGCTGCCGAGGATTCACGTGACCGCACTGACTGTCCCGATACATACTCCGTATGGAGTAGGTAGACAATATCACGGAGCGTAATTATTAGAACTAAACGAGTACTTCCCCAGCGGCCCTACGCTGCGCTTCGGGGCGGAGGAAGACTCGCCTCGCTTC
>SRPX01000599.1:0-14825 GCA_018360215.1 Claviceps spartinae
AGCAGGTTATACAGCCAAATCATAACAGAAGTGGGCGGACGTGGTCCGTGCACCGTTGCCGAGAAAATTGTGTAAAGGAGAGAGTTGTGATTACATACCCCCTGGTTACCCAGGATTCTACAGGGTAGGCGATCTCGGGTTTCCCTTCGGCCGCGGGAATGCTTCAAAGTTCAAACTCGCAGACCAATCCCAGGCAGCATACCTATAATCAATACATACTAGGTAACTAGGTAGGGTGTGTACAACTTCGCAAAGTAGGTACGGAGTATGTAGGTATGTAAGAGTAATTTAAATTTGTGCGATATTCACTGCGAGCTTACAATGTCGCTGAAGGACCAAAACCCACTCTACTCTCCAACTTGGGTAGGTAACTTACAGAATGGCATCCGCATGTTCAGTCTTTCCCTCACGAGTCACACGCCATTTCCACTTCTCGCCATCCCCCCGTGTCCAGTAGCCTGTAGGTAATGCTGCGTACTCCGCACACGGTACAGCCCTTTCCTTCTAGTGCCACGGCTAAATCCGCTGCCCTGCGAGAAGCACTGTAACCTCACGGCCGGGATGGAACGCCAAAACCCGAGCAACATGTGCTTATTACCCCGGAGTCCGTACGGAGTACAGAGCATGCCGGTGTTGAAATATTCCCTCAGGCGTATTGTGCAGGTATAGAATATCGATCCGGTCTTGGCATGCGCAGTAAAGTTGGAATCGTCTGCCATGTTAGCGTGCCGATTGGCGCGCTTATGAAGTATTCACGGCAAAGAGCAACATGCGAGTATTGGGGAAACAAAAGTGAAGAGAATTCCACGATAAAAAGAGACATGCAAAAAAGGGCCTCCCATGTATGATGTTGCACAGCCGTGTACCTAGTCACCTAGGTACGGGTTCAAGGTTGTGGTGTAGAAACGCGGGCCGCTTGGGTACTTAGAAAGAAGGCGTCAGGCAGCTGGATTGCATCCAGTGTTCCACCAGCGCGGGATGAAACGAATTCAAGATGAACCGAACGCATGGGGTTGTGCTCGGCACTGGCGGAGGAACGGCCGGAACGGCTGACGGCCAGGGGTTTGGGAATGTCGGTGTGGTTATCCCAACAGACGAGGCATTTGAAAGAGAACAAAAAGAGAAAGGGGAAGGATAAGAACGAAAGAAAAAGTAAATGGAAGACCAGAGACTACAATTGAAGACTCTGTAGTTTGTCGAATGACGATCGCATGCATATGATTTGATCCTTCAGCGCCGTCATACATATCTCTGCTTTGCAAACCCGTCTTTGCGCATATGGCAAATGCGTATGTAGTGTATACTCTGTACTCTGTAACCCTATACATAGGCCGATACTCAACAGTTGCTATATCACCCTGTAAATTTCATATGGATATTGGACCATAATCAAGTCCATCCCGCCTTCTAAGCAAGTAGACATGCATCAATAGCAAGTGTTGCGTAACCGCTGACGTCGAATTCCAAACGAACCCTCTTCAAATCATGCTGCGCCTTGCTCCCCCAGTGAAGAAGAAGCCCGCCCCTTTGCTCTCGATAAGTTTGTCTCTACTTCTTTTAAGGAGCCTCCTCTGCTCCTCGAGAAGCTTGCCTGAGCTTCTCAAAAAAAAAAAAAAAAAAAAAAAAAACCCTCTACTCCCCCAAAAAAGCTCGCATCTAACCCTCGAAAAGCCTGCCTCTACCCCTCAAGAAGCCTTCTCTACTCTTCAAAAAGCCCCCTTTCCCAAAACCAGCCTCCCTCAACAATAACCCCCCTTCCGTCTCGGCATCTTCTCATAGGCATTCGGACTCGGCGCCCTCCTCCCCGGATCCTTCACCATCTTTCCCCCCTCCCCTCCCCCTCCCCTCCTCCTCCTCCTCCCCCCATGCCTACAAGCCGCCGCCCCCGCCGACGACGCCCTCTTCACCCCATCCTCCCCATCCGTAGACTCCGCATCCGCGTCAGACGACGACGACGACGACGACCCAGACGATGAGTCATCGTCGCTACTGGACTCATCTACAGCTCTGGGCTTATGGTATATACAACAAACTGCAACACGGTCAGCCAGCGACCTTGATCCCGTGTGTGTGTGTGTGTGTGTGTGTGTGAAGGAAGCTGTGAAGACTAGCGCACGCGCGTCCCCCGCAAAAAGAAAACGTACCTTTTGAGCTTTTTCTTCCGAGTCCTTCGTTGTCGACTACCTCTTCGGACCACTGCACTGATCGGCCCCGGGGGGGGTGTTCGCCCCGGAGGCGTAGGATTCTTTGCGGGGAGGCGGCATGTGATGAATTACCAGACTGCGGTATTTGCGCATGCGTCTGGGTTTGTGTCTGAGTTCGGGTCTGCGAATGTGTCTGGGTCTGGGTCTGGGTTTGCGTGGTTGATGAAGGTCCAGCGGGGGCGCTTCTTTGTTGTTGTCGCGAGAATTGGGCGGACATGGCTCGGGTTTGACGCGGGAGGGGGGGGTCGCGCAGGCGCAGATCGAGGGGAGGATTGCAATGGTTCTCAAGATGATAGAACGCGTAGGTTTATTGTTCGAGGGATTGAGGCGTGAGATTGTGGATTGCAAGTCGTGGAATTATGTTTGGTGGACGTGAAAAGGCGAAGATTGCGGTCTGGGCTGGGTGGGGGCTGAAGCGCGGGGAGAGGGAGGTTTGTTTAAATTGTACATACGTCATTTGCTGGCTGGGTTGGGGGTCACGGGGCAGCAACTTGGTGCGCGTGAGGAATCAGGATACACGTCTTGTAATTCCTCGCTGGTATGTGATTTTGTGACTTTTCTTGGCCCGGTCTACCAGGCCCTATAAATCCTCATCATATTCATACACACATCATACACCATCACACACCAACTGTCAAACAATGAGCAGACAGCCCAACACCTTTGAACTCTGCGTTCAGTTACCAGTGTTTTACTGACCCCCTCCCCTCCCAGCTGTGCCCTTCACCCGTTGCTTCGTATCTCTGTGTTCGCTTCCTTGTCTTCCTCTTCTTCTGATAGGCATTCGCCTGAGGGGGCGGCTTATTACTCTCCCACCCCTCGATCGGTCGCCTCGAGCCCACAAACTTGCCCTCGGGCGAAAATACATCCACGACAGGCCAGTCCGGCTCCGGCGGCAGCTCAGCCATGTCGGCCGCCTCACTCACGGGATGTACTGCAACTGCATCTCGCCGATTCTGTATCATCACGTCAAAGGGGTCCTGGGACGCTTCCATGTCGCTGGCCGATGCAGAAGAATCGGCGCCATCGATGCCAGCGGTAGATTCGCCAGCCTTCTTTAGCGCGGCGATGGCCTTGTCCCTCTCTTCCTGCATCTGCACCCACTTGTTATACTGGTGCCTCCTTACCTGAACTGTGATTTCGACGAAGCCCACGCCCTCAATCAAGATATCAACAGACAGGACGCGAAAGGACAGTCTTTCCACGGGAATGGCGACGGCATTCTTGCGCGTCAAGGGACCTGCGCTGGCTTTGGTCACATCGTACGAGAGCTTGAAACGCCCCGCATGCTTCGAAGTGTATTCGTTCACGTTCGGTGACAAGATGCTCGGGACGCCAATGGACACTCGGGTATTCTCTGAGAATGCAATCGCCTTGTCTGTAACGGTGACGTGGTCCTTGAGGGGCGTAAAGTTGTACATGAGAAAGATGAAGCCTGGCGTGCGAGGCGTGATTCGAATCAACCCGCCGCCAAGAATAAGGGACCTGCCAGGCTTGACCGTGCGCTGCTCAGGAACGACGCGCTTCTGCATCACCAAGGTCTCACGATCCTCTTCCTTGACGTAGAGTTCTAAGTCGCTGCGAGCCAGCCCTGGAAGATCAATGAGTTCACCCTTGCCGTTGCCAAAGGGAACGCGAATCGGCGACGCCGTCGTGCCGGGAAGTGGTGACACGAGCGGCATCGGAGGATAGTTGGTAGCAGGCTGCGCGGGAGGAAGCAGCTCATCCATATCTAGATCCTGCTGAATTTCCTTTCCACGGCCATTCTCGCCTGACTCGGCAGCTGCCTGTTCTTCCCCCCCGTCCTCATTCATCCGCCCCTTGGGGAAGATGTGCTCAAAGAGCTGGCTTTTGCCCACGTTAACCTTGCCCACCATCCATCCCCCGCCTCCGCGATTCCAAACCTCCTCTCTGAGCTCTTTGGTCCACCATACTCGCCGGGCGCTCACGCACGACACGTTTCCCAGCCGCACGCTCGAACCAAATCGACCCATTGCTTCACGCAAAACCTCCCGCAGATACGGCATTTTTGAATCCACAATCTCCTTGGTAGGCCCCAGTAGATCGCTTCTCGTGATGATGAAGCTTATCTCGAACTGTTGATCACCATAAGGTTTTTCGGGCCGAGAGCGGCGATTCTTTTTCCGCAGATGTATGCCGCCCAATAGTACGTTAAGTCGAGGGATCAGAGACATGGGAAAGTCCGCCGCGTCTATGATATGATATATGTGATTGTACCGGTACGGTGACTCTTCAATCGTCTCGCGTAGCGATTCTACCGTGGGATGAGGCATAGGTACTTTCGCCGTATCCTTGCTCGTGCTGTAGTAGATCAGGTCGTGGCACCGATCACAGACCGGCGGCTTCTCAGCAACGGGCTCTAGCACAAGGTTTCTCCATGTTAGTTCATTTTCCTTCATTGTCTGCACCGTCATCATATTCTCTTCATCTTTGAAAAACTGTAGGGGTCGTTGCATTTCACATACCCGTCACGGCAGCTTGCTCTTCCCTGAGCATTGTCTCAGCACTGAGACCCAGCGCCTGCAACTCTTCCGACGGCATGTTCTTGAGAATATTGCCCACAATTTTGTCTTCTTCGGCGGCGGCCTCGCGCAATCTGCGGCTGTCGCTGTGTTTTCCATTTTGCGGGTTCAGCCATTGTCGGACCTTTTTGCGCTGCAAGTCAAAGTATCCGAGTTGTTGCGCATCTGCCGTCTGCGAAAACGCTCCGCACCCACTGCACGTCAATGGTAGCGTTCGAACAGACTCTTTTGGCCCGTTTACCAATTTCTTGTCTGCATCGAGGGGCGTGCTGGGAGCAGTAGCAGCGACATTCGCCGAGTCGGTGTGGTTGAAGCGTCGTGGCGTCGACTTTGCGATATTCAGGCGGCGGCCGCCGGCGCGAATCCGTCCAATCGCAGGGCATAGGAATATGGGAACTCCAGATGCGCGGGAGGCATCTCCAATTCTCAGCGCCCTGCCCAGACCTCGTGCTGTAGCTACACGATGCATCCTGCGTCGACGTGCGCCAGAGGTGAACGCAAACAGTATAGAGCTGACAGCTGAAAGATTCCACTTCGTCCGTGGTGATCGAAAAAAAAAGGATGGGACGCAGCTCCTCTTCACTTGCTCAGCTTTGGGATCCGCCATCACGTGCCTAGCGTCGCAGAAACGCAGCACAATTCCGGATCAAAGCCGGTCCGTGGTCGTCTTCCCAGCTCGGAATGGCTACATATTGATTTTCAGACGATCATCTTGGCTTGGTTCGACAGCAGCGCCAACTACGACATCGCCTTGCGCAGACGTCTCTACAACTTGCTCACCATGCGGTCGGTAGGAGAAAGATTACATCTGTTAAAGCGGGCAGGTCCCCCCTCCTTTCCCCTTCTTCTCGTTTCTCAATTTCGAATGTGAAGCTAACAGTTTCAACAACAGAGGGTACTAAATCCCCTTCCCTCCTCGCGAGCTTAGAGAGGTCCAATCGAGTAAGAATCACAGAAAGACTCACACGTCTCTAGTTAATGAACCTCCGCTGCGGGCCCGGCGCAGCAATTCTACCCCCCGAAGTCACGAGGATACACCTGGATTTCGCGATGAGAATGGACGGCGGACACATGGGCGCAAGGTGAGGAACCTGCTGAACTCCTGGCGACAATTGTGGAAACATACATGTTCTTTCTTCTTCCACAAAGAAAGCTAAGGAAGATGGAAGAAATAAAGTCATGATGAAAAAAAACTAAAAAAACTCCCACTGACACACGTACAGAAAATTCTGGCGCGAGAAACTCCCCCGCCTAAAATACCACAACCCCTCCATCCCCATGATCGTCAACCGCCACGACCAAAACACAACATCCCCCCTCCTCACAATCTACCTCCGCACCAAGCCCGCCACCGCCGACGACAGCACCACCGCTTCAGCTCCCCAGCCCGCCTCCTCCCGCACCAACCTCTCCAAAGCGCAACCCCCAGCCCCCAACGAAGAGATTGTCACCATCGACATGAAGAACAAGCAATCGTCTCAGATCCTGGAGCAATTCCTGCAGGAGACGCGCGCTGTGCCGCTGCAGCCGACGAAGGAGGATATCGAGGAGATGCGGTACCTAGAGGAGATACGCCTGCAGGGAGATGCGGATAGGGAGATGATGAGGCAGAAGAGGGAGGAGCTGAAGAGGGAGGAGGATATGTTGAAGAGGGCGAGGTCGGCGGGGGGGATGACTGAGGATGTGTGAGGGGCTGATGGGTGTTTGGTACTACCTACGGGAAGGGGCCTGTGTTGATGGCTGTTTTGATGGGGACCATTGTTAGATTGGCAGAAATGGCTTGTTCGGGAAGCATTATTGGAAAAGCAACCTTGTCATGTTGTGTATAGTGACTCAGTGAGTGATGCCACTTGGGCGGGTTGGGGGTGTGCTGTATGATATCATGAAAAGTATAGAGGAAAGAGATTGTATATCGGCCTGCACTGGGCCACTGGCTACTATGGAAGTACAGAGTCAAGAGCTTGCATGTCGACCTGCCACTGGTTTGTGTACTACGGAAGTAGCATAGAGGAAACAGCGTATCTGGCCATGTATCGCGAAAGCACAAGAAACGATCATAGTACGTAGAGTAAGCGCTGTCGAATCCGCTCATGTTCCGCCATAAAACAAATGGAACAGAGCCACCCGCCGCCATATTGCTGATTATATCGCAACTTCACAAGAAACATACGACCGAGCATGGGTGCGTATCTATACATACACATGTATACACAAGAGGCTACCATACTTGCGCAGATCAAGTACATGTGCATGTACAGTAGGCGGAGAACAAGACACAGTCGCAAAGAAGAATACGCATGCAGAATGCTAGACTTCATAGCCATAGCCATAGCTATACAACTTGACAACTACGCATACAACATACAACATGCAATATCCAGCTATGTACGCCATACGTAATACTGCCCGCCTATCCCAATTCCAAAGGTAATCCCCTCCCTTCACTTAAGTCCAAACCCCTCACTCTCATGCACAGCCCTCCACAGCATCCCCTCCAACTTCTCCCTCGACCCATACTCCCACAAAGAAAGCATGTTGAAGCACGTCCTCGCGATAGGATACCGCCCACAATCCTCGCCAAGACACGACATCTTGATCGGGAGCATAGCCGCTCCCGCAGCCGGGATTCTATCACTTCCCGTGATAAAAGACAGCAGCTTCCGCTGGTCTTTGGGTGTTGCGTCCTGAAAGCTCTCCCAGAACCAGACCACCACGTCAATGTTGTCATCTGGCTGAGCGTGTCCCCAGTTCTCGTACAGGGCCACAGCGCGCAGGGCCGCAATATCGAGAGCCTCGTCGGAACCTCGAATCAGGAGTTCGATTTCTTCGGGTCTGAAGAGAGAGAATGCGTTGCCGCCGCACATGGTGTAGAAGCCGCGTTTGAACGGTTCGAATTGGCGTGTCACGGCTGTGTCTAGGAGGTATTTGATGTAGAGCTCGACGTACTCGCGCCGGTTGCTGTTGGTTACTGCTTTTCGTTCGCCTCCAGGACAAAGGGGTATTTGGATGGTAGTGCCAAACTTGTCCTGATCAATGACGAAATCCAGGCAAAAAGTATTCTCCACGTCGCCTTCATAATCGAGAAGCTGCCGCAGCCCGTGAGCGAGTCGTGGCCGGTATTCTGCCAGGTCGTCCAAGGTATATTGCATCCAAGGTCGCGGCCGGGACGATATCCCCAGTCCATGAGCGGGAGCAGCTGCCAACAATTTTCGGAATGCAAAAGGAGGAAGGGCGACGTCCAGAATCGTGGAGTTGTAGATGGCTAAGCCCATAACGACACCCACCAGAAAGAACTGGTCGGATGTCTCAAAGGTGCTTGGGTTGAAGTAGCAGTATCGCGAGTCTTCATCATATAGAAACATTCCTGTGATGCACGGTTCCGGGTTTAGTGCTTGTTCGCTGTGGCTGTTCGAGGGGGAGGATCTTCCTCCTGCCTCTAGTCGAGGCATCAAGGCGTGTGCATAAAGGAGAAGGGGAACAGGTCAAAGCGAAAGGGGAAGGAAAAAGGAAAAGAAAAAGCTCACCATGATCCGGATTAAAAACCTCCCTCACCAACAACAAAAACCACTCCTTCCTCAATCCACCCCCATCAATCCCTTCCTCCCCCTTGAACGTAATCCTCAGCCCCTTCTTGATATCCTCCGTCCCACTCCCAATCACCTCACTCACAGCCGCCAGACTGTCCTCCACAAGACATTCCCGACGCACAGTCAGCGACAGATACTGCTGTATGGTCCGCTTCGTCATGATGCTGTTTAAAAAGGCATCCCGCGCCTTCATCTGCATCTGTCGCCGGGCATCATGCTCCAGAATATGCGTCTTAGCCCAGATGCTCATCAGGAACGGGTACTGGCAAAAGGAAAACTTGCTGCGCTTGGATTCCCAGGACTCAAAATCGCTAACAAGGTCGGCGTAATCAATCATGGAGTTATAAAAGTCGCTGGTGGGGAGAAGTTGCCCCCCTGATGGGCCGTATTGGCGCGTGGATCCCACGGCAACGTTGTCACCAAGTCGGGCGGCAGAGCCGTGGCTTGGCCCGAAGGAGTTGTTGGCTGCGAACAAGAGGGCGAGCACGCGGGAAGCGGCCTTGATTTGCCAGTCCTCCGTGTAGGCAATCTTTTGTTCGACCTCCTTCTTCCCCGGGGCGCCTCCTGATCTGATTTCGTCGTGGAGATAGAAGCCGGCGCCGTTGGTACGCAGTTCGGGAATCATACCGGCCGTAATGTCAACCTCGGTGGGGTGCTGTTTCTTGTCGATCTGTCTGAGTAGCCGGTAACTCAAGAATCCAGACACCAGATCCTTTGCTCGAGTAAATCGTTGGCTTCCAAACTTGGCAGACCAGGCGATGAATTGGTTGTGGCACTCGGCCGGCGTGTTGGACAACAGGCCTATGATTCGCTTCACAATGCCTGAATGTTGGCCAGACAAGAGCCCAGAACTGGGCAAAACTTGTTGTTGTTTCAAAGGGTGTGGTAATGGAATAGGTGTTGTGGGCACAGGAGCGGCGGCAACGTCAGGTTGCAGAACACCCTCGAAAAGCGTGGCACTTGAATGCAACATGGGGTTCTCTGCCATGATCAAAAGAAAGCGAACGTCAGAGTGAGATGTGAACGGGCGCCCAGGCCTCTTCAGCAATGACTCGACGGCCTTCATCAACACTCTACGAGCATGTGACTGGCCATCCAGCAACTCGTGCTCCAAGCGTTGAAGATCCTGTTGTGATTGAGGCTTTGCATTCGAGTCCTTGCTAATCTCATCATACACGCTGAGCCAACACGCGGCGGGATTCACAGCCACATCGTACCAGCTTTCCAGGTCATCCCAGTCAATGTTCGGACTCCTCGTCAAACTGATTTTCTTTGGGGGGCTTTGAGCTCGAGTATTCGCTGGCGATAGGGTTGGCTTTTTTGGCTTAAGCTGTGACTGTCCCCCCGTCCACCACAAGCCGTTTTCGGCAACGTCGCCTAAAAGCAGCATTCTGGCATCAATTTCGTCCATTGCACTGTCTGTATGTGCTTCCTCCTTTGCATTTGTCCGGGAACTTGATCTCCCCCTCGAGGGTATGGGCTTGCGCCGGACTTTTTCCGTGCTACTCGCGCCGTTGGCGGTGGATTGATGTAGCATAAAGGACGCGTTGACTGTTTCCAACGAGCTAAAAACCTTTGTTATGTACTCCTCTAACGGTTTAAATATTCGTTTCGGCTCGTGCATTGGGTTCAGCGGCGCGTCTGATGGAACACGCGTACCCGTGCGTGCGCCCATGGATGGCACCGGCGGAGGCGGTCTCTCGGGATATGAGGACGAGTACGATCTCATCGCGGGATTCGGCCGCGAGGCATCAGGCTTGAGCGTGGGTTGATGCGCAAAAACATATTTGGAGGTATACTCCCCATCTTTGGTTCCGTCAAGGCTGTGCTCGTTGACTTTACTGTAACTAGCCTCGCAGGCTGGAGGTCGCAGGAAGCGATTGCTCGCCTTGTTATTTGGCGTCGTGGTTGCAGAACCAACAGCGCCTTGCTTTGAAGGTATCACTTTGCTCGAAATGTACGAATGAATACATCGTCGCGCAACGCCCTTGAAATACTGTGGCGAAATAGCCTGACCTGGAAGCCGGGTAATTGATTGAAATTAATCTCGGTATCACAACAAAACACTCCCCAGTTGAAAGAAGCGAGAAGCACGTACATGTCAGTCCTTCGGGCGAAGCCTGCGAAGCCCCTTCTCTACGCCTCTCTCGCAGCCCCCATGTGCTCGAAGAGCCAGCAGAGATTGCCAAGTCATTTATGGTGGCACATATAGTGCACTTGAACACCTTGATATCCTTGGGCCATCGCATGAAGGAACCGCAAGTCATGCAATTGCCCGTAGCAAAGTCCTTGCTGCCTGTCGGATGCCTCTTGTGCTTCGGATTCGTAACACTGGGTCCAGGCATGGTGCCGGCATCAGGTTGGCCACTTTTTGGATCCTTCGCATCGACTTGGGCAGTTGTCGCCGCGGCCTTTTTGTAAAACGAGCCCGTCAAAAAGAAGGGAAATGGGTTGCTGATGGATCGTGCATGTCGCCGAAGAGGCTTCGCGGGTTTGCGCCCCGATCGGGACTCGGATTCGGAGGAGCTGGATTCCTCGGGCGCTCGACTATTGGATACTTGGTTGGTTCCTGACAAGGTCGTGGGAGTCTCTAGAGAGTCGTTGTGTAGTCGTGTAACGAGGTCGTCGCGTAGAGGTCGTGACCGGCTGTGAGAAGACGAAGAGGCCATGCTCTCATCCGCAGCATGAGACGCGAGACTGTAAGGGCAAGCCTGTCCTCCGGATCAAAGGCAGTGGCTATGTACTAAGTTGAGCCGAGTCGAGCGTATGGCAAGATGAAAGGGGTCGGGGAAAGTACGACGGCTATCTCGGGGGAACAATGAAGAGCGGCTGTTGCATCTTGTCGCGCATGCAGGATCGAGGGGGGGCCGAAGACGGGGCGTCCGGGGTGTGTCTTTGCTTTTGCCTTGCTTCAAGCTTGCGAAACGGAAGTTTGCGGCGACAGCACTGGGAACGCTGTCACGGAGCACTTTTGTGAAGATGCAGCATCGTGCATGCGCAAAGCATGGCCATCTTCCTTCAGATGGTGGCGATGGGTGCGGCGAAGCAGTTGTTAAGTATGTATTCAACGCGTTGCAAGCGATCGGTTGCACAAGATGCAAGCGATCCATCATTCGACGAGGCCCCACCCACGAGGCAGCCTCTAGAAACGAGTCAAACGACGTGGCATCGTCAGCGCCGACTCAGCGGCAGCGCGCGGGGCACTGTGCACTGCAAAATGCATCAGCGCAGCGCAACAAGTTACAAGTTACAACGCAACACACCACCACACCGCTTGGCACATTCACAGCAATACGAATTACGAAATTCGAATATGTACTCTGTATGTATTCGTACAGACTACACCGCCGCATCTGGACACCCCGAAACACCATCACCTCATACATATGCCGCGAATCGCAACGCACCAACCCGGCTGAGGCTCGCTTAGGCGAGTCCTTGAACAGCGCCATCGCCTAACGAACCGAATCAAACCGCCGACTCGCTGACTCGCCGTCCTACTTGCCGTTTGCCATCACCATCATCTTGGATACCTACTCCAATGATTGTGGTCGCTTCGTCGAGTCTCGGGGGATTTGTCACTGCGATTTTGTGGATTGCTTTGCTTTTCTGCGGACTGGACGCCGGACGCTGGACGCTGGACGCGCCATCTGCCATGTCTCCGCGTGAAGGTTTCGTGATTTTGTTTTCCACGCAATCGAAACATGTTCATGTGTGTCGGCAGTATTTATCTGCAAGCAGTAGGGGAAGAACCTTGTATTTACAGTGATTTGCCATCTCATTGCTTTGATGCCGCTCGTTACCTACTTTACAAAAGGCCAGTCTAGCTACGCCGTATACGCCCAGGCGGCCCAGCCTTAATGAAGTCACCTCGTCCCAGTCTCTACTGACTATCAGATCTAGTCAAACACAATGGCCGCCTTGATGGCGCTCTTGTCCTTGATACTTTCCAAGGCCTTTCCAAAATCTTCCAGCTTGAACGTCTTGTTCACGATGCCCTTTGTCCTGACCTTGCCCGAGTCGAGGTAATCGATTGTCGCGGCT
This sequence comes from Claviceps spartinae, assembly GCA_018360215.1. NCBI lineage: Eukaryota > Fungi > Ascomycota > Sordariomycetes > Hypocreales > Clavicipitaceae > Claviceps > Claviceps spartinae. Next base: position 12,379 of record SRPX01000599.1, read on the forward strand.
GCAGCAAGCACCATGCGCGTTAGTGTTAGTGACCTGTGATAAACGAACGAAATACATCACAAAATCTGGGGAAAATAGTGCCAGACATACGGAACATGTAGGTCTCGGAGAAGGAGCCAATGATGGTGATTTCGTCTCCGAAGATCTTGGCCGGGGGCCAGGCAACTTTGGCAGCACTGGCGTAGACACTGTTTCGAATTAGCTGGTTGTCTTCTGTATTGCAGGAGTAAGTTGCTACTCACCCGTACACAACAAGAGTACCGCCGCGACGGACGTAGTTGATGGCATCCTCGAGAATCTTGACGGAACCGGTAGCCTCGACAACTGTCGCATTATTAGTATGGAACGCCAGCACGACTTCAAGATTGGGTTCAAAAATAGAATCAAATGTGGAGAATTTACCAATGTCAAAGCCGTAGGGATTGTCCTTTTTGAGTTGCTCAAACTGAGCCTCGGGGTTGTCTCGGGACAGCTCAATATAAGTATCGGCGGCGTCGAGGTCCTTGGCAAGATCCATCTTCAACCCCTTAGGAGCTGCGATGGTTACCTGACAGCCTCCGTTTTGGCGGAGGAGCTGAGCCAGCATCTAGGGAGCGTGTGAGAACAGACACACATATACATTGATGTATGTATCCTATCGCAAGGCATTCCAGGACTTACGAGACCGGTGGGACCAGCTCCGAACATTAGAACGTGTGAGCCGAGCTTAGGTCGAATCTTTTCGAGACCATGGCAGGCACAAGAAGCAGGCTCGAGAAGAGTGGCGTCAACCCAGCTCAGGTTCTTGAACTTGAACACCTTGGCGGCAGGATAGGCGCAGTATTCGGCAAAGCCACCATTCATGGTGACACCGTGAGCGTTGAACTGTTTTCCAATCACTTTCAGCCAAAGAGCATGAAATTGCCAAAGTCCTGACGTGTAGTTAAATGGAAGCACTTACGTTTTCGCATAGCAATAGCTCACCGCGCCGACAGTAGAAACACTCATTGCAGAGCTCGCTGTTGTCGGCAGCAACTTTGTCGCCAACCTTGAACTGTGTGACGTTCTGTCCGACCCATTAGTGTCCTCGTCTGTGTGAATACCACAATTAGGTTCGATGTCGAGCCAATACACACCTTTCCAACAGCAGCAATTACACCAACTGTCTCGTGACCAGGAATGAGTGGGAATTTGGCGATGAACTCTCCTTCGTGAATGTGCTACCGAACAAGAAGGGGAAGAAGCCAACGTCAGTCTACCTCATCACTCAGAGTTGTCTGCTCGGGCTCGTACCAGATCTGTAGTTTTTCACAAAAGTTTAGCCAATTTGTTTCTAATTTATCGCATTCTTCTGCGGCAACAAACAACAGGGTAGGTCGTCGCACCAGTTCCACAAACACCGCAGGCCTTCACCTGAACTAAAACGTCATTGTCGCGCAGCTCGGGAAGCGGGACTTTGACAATAGACCAATCCTCGGGCTTCTCATATCTGCAGTTACCGAGATGGTGGTTAATGAATGGAACTCTGCAAAGTCGCCGGACCGTCGGTGCTCTAGCGTTGCGGTACGCATGATGCAGATAGAGGACCTTGATGGCTGGAACAAAGACCCCACGGGCCACGGCTGGTAAAGATATAAGACGTACCTGAGAGCCTTCATCTCCTTGGGTAGGTTGGCCATGTTGGATGCTTCGTTTCTATCCTTCTTCTTTTGGTTGCTGTTCTTTTTCGTTCCTGGGCGTCGTAGCGACCTAAGCACGGCTTCGATGTGAGGAGCAAAGGCACGTATTGGAGAAGATAAGCTATAACTGCGCGAATGCTCGGTCAGAATTGGAGTTCTTGTCTTCAGTGTCTGTTTGCCAATTGTCTCTTCACATAGCTTGCATGGCTTGGCTTACTTCAGATCTGGGATGATTGCGGATTCAAGAGAGAGGGCACTTGACGAAGGCTTCAAGGGAAAGGTGTCCCACAGGCGACCGACCGATCGAAGGGGGAATCTTCTCGAGTCTCTTCCCTCCTTCATGTGACGTAGCAAGAGCCGCGCTCGTCTTCTCTCTATCCACTCCTACCCGGCTCAAGAGGTCGGGATCATGGATGTCATCCCTTCGCTCGATGATCCCTGATCCCTTCAACCCTCTCATCCATTCAAGCTGGTGCATTCGGGCCCCATTCCCCTCTTCGGCCCCAGCCTGGGGTTTGACCTGCAACACCACGACTCACGAGATGACTTCATAACTTACGGTCTTACGACGGTCTTACCATAGTCTCGCCTAGGTACGGAGGGCGGTTGTGAATGAATGGTCCTCACCAAGAAGCAGGGGTGAGCCAAAATGAAGCAGGGGTGAGCCCAATTGGGTATGTATTATAGAGTATCCCTGTTATATTATCACGGAGATGTCGTGCTTGAAAATTTTTGCCCAGAATCAGATTGATGACAACTTCACTGATTCAGACTCACGACGGCCTACAA
>SRPX01000006.1:0-148542 GCA_018360215.1 Claviceps spartinae
CTATAGAACTGGAGAGGTCCAGGAGTCATATACTGACTGAGACCGGAGATCACATGACTTGGTCTCTAGGGCCTATAGTCAGGTTCTAACAAGTTCGATGGTGAAGAAAGCTGAGGGGACGTCGACGCAAGCCTGCGAATCTCCGAGAAGCTTATCCCAGTCCGCACGAGTCCATTTGTCGTCCTTGCCAGTGTCGCCAAATTTACTCTGCATGGCACGAATCCAGAGCCCGGCGTCTGTCTCGAGATTTGCAAAAACGTCCACCATGTGATAGCAATTGTGAATACCAAGCTGATGAAGTGCGGTGCGCATGCTCTTGGACCCTGTTCGATGGAGGCCATGGACGATGACGCGCATGGGGACCTCGCGGGATTCCGCGCCGAGAATCTGGTTGGGAGGGGCCATCTGTATCTACCGTCTTGATTTAAAGTGTCTTGGTCTGGTCCGTCGTTGGATCCTCATGGACGAGCTCGCGATGATGAGATGCGTTGTACGGAAAGATCAACGTTCGGTTGCTCGCTTTCTCTTCACCGTCGTCGTCGACATTATTTATACCCCAATATTCGCGCGAATACGACCACCCACTGCATCAGGGAGGTCAAGAATGCCGCTTACTCAGTAAACGTGTTCCGAGTCCCGACATTGGCTGCGAATGCCCCTGACATGCATATTGATGACGATGTAACTACCTAACATTGTTAGTGTTGGAACCGCTCCAACACCAATAGTCGCAACTGTCTTAGACTGTTGCACGGAGGGTGAGACCGATCGTGAGGGATAGAGATAAGAATTGCAATCGGTTGCCAGCTTGGCAACATCCCTTGGCTCGTGGTGTTGGACCACGAGCCATAGACATATATCTACAGGTCCCTTCCTCTCTTCTGGAGGAAGGAGAAGAATCAAGCACAATACAGACTCGTTTACGTTATCCTTCGTTACTGCATGCATGCCCTTATTATTGCTTTCCCCTGACGAGCCGACAGAATAGGTTTCGATATATTATCATGGGGCTAATTCATTAAAGTGACAAATGTGGATAAAAGTGTATCGACACGACGCGATAGAGCGCGAGGAGGATTTGCGGTTTTATTGCAGGGCTACTGCAAATCCGTTAGGCACTTGTTAAGTTGTTACTGGGTGACAAGAGAAATTGCAACCTCACAGTGTTTGGCTTAAATGTAGTGATCTAGTAAAAAACTTCTTCCAATAGGCTCAAGAATATACCACCTTGCTTGATTAGGCAAAACTGAAGAAACGCACATTTCGTGTTTGCCTCTTTATTTTTTTGGCACTGGAACTGGCGATTCGTGATAGAAGATGGTCCGGAGTGAGATGAAACATTCCCGAGCTGAGTTCGTTCTCTTTCTTCAAATGGCCAAAACTCTATCGATTGCTCACCAATTCTCTTCAAGTCTTGACGAAACGATAGCCGCTGATAGGTGTTTCTTTTGGTGTTGAAGTACTTGAGGTTTCTCTTCAATCAGCTATCTGAAAGGACGTGGGCAATCTAGTTCTGTCGGCTCGTAAGGGGAAAGCAAACAAGAGCATGCATGCAATAACGAAGGGTTAACTATTCTTTATTGGTCCTTCTCACTCTTCCCCTCTCTGGGATCGAGCTACATATATATTTAATGACTAGTGGTGTTGGACCAAGTCGATCGCATTCCATACACTGTGATATGTCCTGTCTGAGACGGCTGTGACTATTGGTAGCCGAGCGGCTTCAACAGGCTCGTCATTTTCTGAGAGATTTTCCCACCCGGACAATTGACAAGCATTTCATATGTGATTCTCGGGTCGTATCTGAATGCAAAAACACACATCAAGTTTCTGACTCTTGAGTCATACGTTTCTAAACTTTCTTCAGAGGTCAATATTTTGGTGTTTTTTCCAGGTCTTGTAGAGTTAAACGGCGTTGAAATATCACGTAGACAAAGGTATAAGGTTGGAACTTGGTGTATCGGCGGCGACGCGACCTTTCCGACCTCACTTCGCGCAAATACCAAAATGAATTATGAGACCTCTAGCCGTCTCGCTTAGTTTCCGGGTTTCGTATGAGATACGCGCATGATTCGAACGAGATTTCATTTCAGTTCTGGCGTAATGAGCAGGTGTTGTCCACTGAGAGATTATGTGGTTAAATTTTTTTTTCGAACATCAACATGCGAAAGGCGGTTCTGCGGATGTCGGAGAGCGTGTCTTGACCAAAAATACCTATACACATGGCTGGTATCATAGCCCAGCGTAAGTACCTCGTCAAGCTATGCCGTGCTCTCATCATGTAAGGGGCTCCGACACACCAGCTAGAAGAGTATATGTCCATGTCCTCGCGAGCCCTCGAGATCGAAGGTCAGTTTTTCTACATCCCGGACTGCATGATGATCAGCTTCGACGAGAGCAAGGCTCATTCTACTGAGGTGGAGCTGGTTCGCGTGTTGCAAGGGATCGATCTCAGGAAGCTGCAGGACGTTCACGACATCAACATGGATGTTGCTCACGACAGGCATGGTGTCGAAGAAGCAACACGGAGGCTCGATGTGGCACTAGACAGGAGGCCCAAGTTCCAGGTCCGGTCCCTGGCATTGACCTACGGTCTCGCGTCGGTTTTTAAGTTTCTTGGCCCCTTTGCGTTTGAAGGTCGACTAATAGGTTTGCCAATTCTCCTGTGTAGTAACACATCAAGCCCCCGTGCTGCTTCTTCGACACCATTCCTGTCATGAGAAACATTCATGTTGATGTCGTGAACGCCCTGTAGCTTCCCGAGATTGATCTCTTGCAATACGCGAACCAGCTTCACGGTTCATCTCAGCGGTACGGGTCGTGCTGTGGTCGAAACTGACCGTCAATGGTCATGCAGCCGGGGATGAAGAAAAACTGACCTTCGATCTTGAGGACTCGTGAAGACATGGACATGCACTCTTCTAGCCGGTGCATCGGAGCCCCGTACATAATGAGAGCACGACATAGCTTGACGGGGTATTTGCGTCGGGCTATGATTCTAGCAATGTGCACTGTGGTTCGAAACAAGACACCACTGAGCCGTGTTCTGGATCCGCCGCCAGATGCAGAGGAGGGCCTCAAGGCTAGACAGCTTGTCATGGATACGGCCAAACGGTCGGCTCGTTGGTGTGCATCTTTCATGAAACGAAGTTGGTGGCCCGTAGCGCGACCTGTGCAAGAGCTGGCCCCGAAAATACTGTTATTATTCATAGAAGGATGAAGTTGGTATGTGCATTGTGAGAAAGCAAACAGTAAAGGGAGAGGGGAAAAGCAGGCAGATAAGACGTTGAGTAAATCTGGTCGGCCTCGTTGCAAAACTCCTAGCAAGTAGGTACGTACGTACGTGTAGATGAAGCAGAGCGGCTTGAGTATAAGCTGTTGGACAAAAATATGCTAGAACTTGGGGACAAAAGCCGATAGGCAGATTCTGTATCTGGTAACATGAATGATGAGAAAAGGAAGTTGAGGGAAATTTACGGGTAATAGAGATGATTATATAGCTGGCGCGGGAAAAGAGTCTAAAAGGGTCATTTCCTTGTTTCTCAATCGGCGCAGCGCAGGCGCAGGGTGTCGACCGCCCGCTACTTCCCTCTTCTAAAACCTTCTTCCTTGATTCTTTCACTTTCTTTTGCCGATACACAAAACAATAGGCCAAGCAGCTACCTAATGTAAGCTCATGAACCGTTGACAGCTGTACCTCATTTTCCAGGCTGCCAGCTGGTCTGCCAAATTGGCCGGCTGCACTTCTTCGCACCCCCCTGGAGATTGCCCGAGTCGTTTGAAATCAAGTCTATCATCTGCAACCAGCTGGCAGCCTCTCCATCGTCGATGATCGATCAATGACTCACGGGGCCCATTCTCGGAGGCATCGGCGACCGCAATGTGGCTGAGCTGAGAAGGCAACGGAGCGCATCATGATTCTGTGAGGAATCCACAGTTTTCGAGGGTGATGCATGTTCTTCTTTTCCTTCGATGGTATGCGTGCTCGGAACGGGCAATTGATTCGTGTGAGGAAGCTGCATATTTGCCCTTCTTTCCCCATTCGCGACGGGACTAATTTTGGCGGCGTAAAAATGTGCTGTTTTTCATGATTCTAGTGGCAACTTTCACGCAGACGAAGCCTTCATGGCAATGACTATCTAGGAGTGCTGACTGGGTATCTTCAAACGACGCACATTCCCTATCAATCACGAATTTTAGCTAAATGTAGTTTGTCATTGTGTTGTGGTTTGCGTGTAAGCCGCGGAGCTGAACGGGCGGTGCGCGAGAAGATTCGCAAAACACGTCATGTCTGCTCGTAGGTGAAACAGACAAAGAGTATGTTAACGCGTACTTATCAGGAGACGTCGCTGTGGAAGGAAGGAAGGAAGGAGAGAAAAGGCGTTGGGACCGATTCACGCGGTGCAGAGCGTTGGGACGCGTCGTGGGCTTAAGGTACAATCGGCAAAACTGAAGGTGATCACTGATGAGCGATTCTCAACACAGGGCAACGGTTTCTTCAGTCAAGCATACAAGATTGATCGGGCAGAAGGCCGTAAGTCGCCAAGCTGAACGCTCCAACGAGTAACCCTTCGGGAACCTGTCTGCAACAGACGTTAGAAACAGAAATGGCAAATGCGTTAGCAAGCAGAGGATCAACTGAAGGATGTCCCTCTAGGAATCAAATTTTGTGGTGACTTTGCGCAACTCCACGTGGTTTTGGGCACTCGTGTCTTTTTTTTAGCCTCTTAACTTTCAAGTTCTGGTCCGCATGTCACTGATCACTGGTCAGAGAATCCTTCCAAGTGACCCCACTAAAAAGTTTCCCAAAACCAAGACAGCGCAAGAACCACGCAAAGACTTGGCATCAGCATCGCGACCAAGTTTCAACAACCGCATCACGTCCACATTCCCCCCATCCCTACACAACTCACCATGGTATGGCCAGTAAAAACATCCCCCAATTCTCCTCCGTTTTATAATACACCACACAGAAAAGCTAACATCCCCCCCAGGCCCCCCTCCCCCCCTCCACCTCCAAATCCGCTCGCACCCTCCGCACCCAAAGAATCACCGGCCAAATCCACCCCCTCCTCCCCTCCAAGATCTACCGCCCAGACGCCCACGTCACCGATGACTTCCTATCCACCAAACGCGACAAGCGCCTCATAAAACACTCCTCCTTCCTCTCACGCATCGCCACCACCGCCCCCACATCGTCTACAGGCTCAAGATCAAAAATCACAAAGTCCAGCAGTCGCCGACGGCCCAAGAATAAGTTAAAGACCTCGCTGGAAGGCCTCGCGGACGCACTTCCCGAGTTAAAAGACAGGGAGGGGGCGCGGCCGGATCTAGAGGGCAAGATTCGGCATAGGAGCTTGTCGAGTAAGAAGGGGGCGCTGAGGAGGAAGGAGAAGCTTGTGAGGGGGGAGATGAAGAGATTTGGGGCGAGTATGGCGGTTTTGGCCGCGGGGGTGAAGGACGAGAACGTTCGGGCGGATGAGGAGGATGATGCGAGTATGCAGGGGGTTCAGGAGCAGGTGTCTGGTGATGCGCAGGCAGCGTCTGCGGCTCAGGGACCGACTTCGAATCGATGGGCTGCGCTGCGAGGGTATATATCGTTTACGATGGAGCAGAATCCAGCATTTTTAGACAAATAGACGAGGCTTGTCGCGTCGAGTGTGCTGCCTGTCTAGGGGAGCCAGGCTTCGACTTCAAGTCAATGTAAACATCGTGGGATAGGTATGGTTGTGATGGGAGTTCAAGGCGTTTTCAAATGGTCTGCAATCTACGTCGATAGTAGTTGGCATGTGTCAGCGTCGCATATATCACATATGCAATGCCATCACACTGTGACTGAGCAATCACGTCTTTGGGATCATTTCCTCAATTTCGCGCGCTGCCCTCTTTGTGTATGTTTTCGGTCATCACCTTTTTTTGCATGCCATAACAAAAGAAGAAAGGCAGCAATAGCCAAGTCTCACAATTCATGCCCTCCGCAACGCCATTGACAAAGTATAGTCATGTCTCATAGCTACATAGACGTGATCATAGACCACTCTGGCCAAAAGCCCAATAACCTGATTATTCGAGTCATCACAACACCGTCGCTCTTCCCAATAGCCTCTAGACTTCTCAACTGACGCTATCGAGTATGACTGCGCTTTGCAATACTCGACAATTGCAATCGAATAAATTAAGTGCACCCCGAAAAAGAGGTGGGAAAAACGCGCACACATTGAACGCTGGTATAACTGTAATGCGCCGAAAAACAAAACTAACATAACGCAGATAGAAGAACACAAGCGAGATGGAAATGAAAGGATGAAAAGGGGAACGGATACGGCTAAAACATGGCGGCCACTGGTCAAATGCTCATAAGCTCATTCAACCAGACTGCAATGGTCGACGCGTAGATCGACGCGGGCCGAAAACCTATTCCAGGGTCAACTCGATGCGTTTTTGGCGCGCACTGCTGCTGTCCCGAATTCGGATTCGTGAAAAGAGTACGTGTGTGAAGTTTCTGAGTTTCGGCAAAATCGCTGACGTGTGGTGAAATCACGAAAAGACGCTGTCGGAGATATATCACGAGTAGAGGGACGCATCTCTACACTGGTATCTGAACTTCGGTAGTTCGTGGAGGTGCTGCATACATCAGAGTCTCTGGCAGGAGACACTGGGCCGGCCACCGAAACTGTAGTTGCTGTAGTCCTCGAATTTCTCACCCCTCCGTAATGCCTCGACTTTATATGAGCCATAATCTTGGTGCGGAAGGGGCGTGACGGCAGATTTTGTTCCTTCTGGTCATCTAGTTTGCGCTTCCCCGTGTTCACTTCGTGTAGCGTGCCATCCAATGTTGGCCAGATACCATGTCGAGTCGAGCTCTACTCGATTCGTGGCGGCGTCTTGTTGTTGGTAAAGGGGCTTGCGCTCCGCCTTAGATGGTGTAAGCGTGAGCAGGCTAACTTGGAAGCAAGCCAAGCGTAGGAGCGCATTAAGAAAAAGAACTTACGATCGTCTCCGTTCGCCTTCCTTGCGAAGACTCTCGATGATACGCATCATTTCTTTCCGACCGCCGTTGCTATCGACAGTTTTTCCCGCCATACTCATGGACACTTTTTCTCGAGCATTCGCACTTAAGAGGCGCTTGACCAGTAGGTGCCGCATCAAGAGACAGACGAAGACGCCGCAATCGCTGCCGTTTTCCTGCTGAGGAGAGTCGTCCAGATTGATGAACCGCAGAGGTCTGCCGCATATCTCGCTCATCTTTCGAGCCGCAAGGTTGGCCTCCGCATAGTTGGCCCCTCCTAGTGAGTCGTAATGAAAAGCAATGCCATCTAGGATTGACACCAGTAGAAGTGACCAATGGCTGCCCCCTTCGGCAACACCGACATTTCGATTGTCATTGATGGGAAGGAATGCGTGAGTGACGCTGGAAAAGTCCGGTAGTGCAGACCTAATGTGGCGCATGTCGGGCTCCTTCATGAGAAGAAAGGTCATGCTGGGGCGTAATAGTATGATTTTCGCCTGAGGATAACGTGGAAGTGTTTCTCGTTCCAGATATTCCTCCCAAAATGCAATGTTGTTGTCCGTGAGCCAGTCATTCTTTAATGACTTGATATCCTCCACAGTTAACAATACATCATAGTAGCTGAGATAAGCTTTCTCTGGTGACAGCTGCGACAAAGGTAAGGATTCAGTTAGCGAAAGGGTCTCTTAACGGACAGAACGCACAGCAGAATGCCGTATTCGTCGACAAACATCACCGTCGCGCAGAACATGATGGATAGTGTTGGAAGAAGATGGATGGAGAACGAAGAACAATGATACATCAAGTCTAGTCAAAGTTACATGAGGGAGAACTGATCAAGTAAAGGCTAAGAAAGAGAGAGTGCGGTGCGTATCATTTTTGGGCGGGAATTTCGAATGACGCGGAGCATTGCCTTGGCCATTGCATAGATCAAGTATCTACAGTCGGCAGTGAACTGAGGTCTCACGTACCGATTCGCCAAAGTGGCGGGCCATGCGGCGAAAGGACATTTTCTTGGCGAAGTCGTGTCCTTGGTGACGACGATTTCGTCTCATCGGCCAGCTTCCGTTTCAACACTGCCCTCAAATGGCCAATAGAGCAAGCGTCGCCGAGACTGGGACTGCTGTGTCGCCTCAAAGGGATCAAGGGCAGGCCGAGAAAGCGGGTGCTGCTTATCGAAAGATCATGAGAGAAAGAGAGCGGAAAAAAAAAATGACGGTGTCAAATGGGGGTCGCGATAGGTTGTGGAAAGCGGGGCGCAGAAGCCGATGATGTGGAAACAAGGTCGGAGACTTGGAGCAAAGGTTTCAATGGGCTCCAGCCTCCGTGCTCAACCCCACAAACTTGTCTGAACTCCGGGCCAGCAGTCGGCAATCCTGCATACGTTTTTTCTTGACTATAATCATGGCGTGGGCTGTACAAACAGCCGACGACGGTCCTATCATGATCCGGATTTTGTCAAGCTGAAGTTGATACTGTATTACCGACTTTCGCACCCAGCCACAATCACAACGGCAATTCCAGAATATGAGTAAGCAAGGCAATACGTTGTAGCTTTGTGCGCTAAAGAGGTATGTACATACATACTACCTAGGGTACCTAATAGTATCCGACGCTGACTTTTAGATCTCGAACCCACTGCGCCATAGACGTCATGCTAAGCTGTATTATTTCATACTGGACGCGCAGCACAATCATGAATTTGAATTTGAACGAGCGTCTTCCCCGATGAGCACGGCATCTTGTAGCTTAACCAAAGCGGAGGAAGCATGGCCGTAGGAAAGAGCCCGTGAAGACACAACATCTTTCAACAGCTTCATCAATCGGCCCGTCTCTGCGCTGTTCTTTTCAACAGATTTCTTCCCATGCAAAGTAGCCTTGGCAAAGATTGCCATGTTCTCTGTTGCCAGTTGGGTGACTGTAGAGCGCTCTCTCTCAAAGCGAGTCTGGATCTTTTGCACGCAGTGACTTCCAGCCTTGGTAAATATGTCGGCAATCTTAAGAATGCAATCTTTCTTCGAATCGAGATGCTGCATACACGCCTAGATTATATTGGTCAGATGCATGCTATCCATTACTGCATGAACTCTCACTCACATCAACTAGCTCATGAAGCCGTTGCCTTCCTCGATCAGCAGGCGGGTCATAATCATATCGCGTCTTGGTCTGACCATTGCCCATCTGGCGACTGGACTGACCCCTTTTCAGTTCTGATAAAATTGATCGTCTTAATCCAGGATGGACTTTAAGCCCAGATGTAGAGACAACCACTCTAGGTTCAATTTCAAAGGACCCCGCGGCGTCGATCTTCTGTTGCGCTTTATCGCTTGATCGGGACAAATCAGGAATAGCACTAATTGCTGGTCGCTTGACGTGCCCAGCATAGCCTGTGCCGCTCCAAGCTTCAGGCACAAGCAATCCTGCTGACATTGGTTGGGCAGCTTGGATCTCATATTGTGAAATGCGAATGGGACTTCCTCCTCCACTCACGCTGATGTTCCGACCGGGACGTGCTGTGGCCAAGTTGAGTACGCTGTCATCGGCGACTTTGCTTGCGCTTGACTTTACAGCAACTTGGTCATCCACATGCTTGAAAGCATCAACGTAAGCCATCTCAGCCGGAGCGGGGACAATGCGCTGTTGTACAGGGGAATAAGCTTTGACTGTGGTTGTCTGCTTCTGCGTAATATTCTCGTCGTCCCCTCTATTCCCAGTATGGAGGGAGCGTGTCGAGTTTCCGCGCGTGATGGGCTTTTCGGTGATGCATTCAGGATTTTTTGCGCCGCTTTCTTGGACTTCAGTCGAGATTGTCAGGGGCGTGCAAGGCAAATGGCTCTCGGACAATCGGGTATTGACCCCCGAGGAGTTTGGAGATTCTACGTAACTTTCTGTCGCCATATTTTCTGAAACATCTATGATGTTGTGTTTCTGAGGATGCAACGGCATATCTGCTGGTGCAATGCGGATGGAGGGCTCAATGGTCTCTAATGGATGATGGCTTATTGTCTCGGGGACAATTTCGTGCATGACAGCCTTCATCGCAACAGGTGAGGATTGACATCCCGTCGTGGCCAAGCATTCCGCCACATCGACTGATACATCGCGAGGAGGCGTCTCAGAAATCTCCCGCTGGATGATGTTTCTCAACGGAGAAGGAGACGGCTTGGGCTTTCTCCGCGCGGACTTTTGGCACATTCTCTTTCGTACTGGCTTTTTGCAAACGTCCTTCACCGCTTGAGTGTCGTTATCGAAATGTAAGGGTGACTTCGGACGCTGTTTTCTCTTTCTCTTTTGTTTCTTTCCATCATTTGAGACATGAACCTTTTTCGTGACGGCGCCGTCACGATTGTCAAGGCGATCTGCCGCACCATCCAATGACACGAAAGGAGTTGCCAAGCGGTGAGAATTATGCTCATGGGCGGCAAATCTGATGTCATCGACGCCAATACCCCTTGCTCCAGCCAATTCCAGAGGAGCGGAGGTGATACCAAACTTTTCCTTTGAAGTCTGCATAGGCTCGTCGACTTGAAGATTTTTAATGCTTTGAGCGAAAGCCGGTTGTGGAGGTGTTTCGCAGATGTTGTCATCCCTCCAAACCCTGTCGGCGAAGCCACGGTGAGAAGAGGTGCCTAGGCTTTTCGAGAGGTGGCTTTCAGTCACGGGAGAGCTTCGAATCATAGTGGTGGCAGTTTCGGAGAAGTCGACAATCATGTGATCCTGTCTTTGATTTTCAAGCAATGGATCATGGAGTAAGCCCAAAGGAAGAGGCACTGTGTCTGGTAGTGCATCACTTCCCGAGGCAGGACTGGAAAACACATTGTCTGCACCGAGATAGCCAAAGGGGCTCTTCGATGCGCCGCCAGATGACACAGAAGAACTTCGTCTAGCTACAGAGCCAGTCTCTGACCAGGGAAATTCTTTGGCAACGGTGGCGTTGGGCACGGCTTGAGTATCGACAAGCTCAACTAGATCGCCATCTTCCAATCCATCTTCAAACGCATCCGAATCAGTGTTCAGACGAATTGATTGCTCGTATATACCATTTTGGGGATTGAGCTTGGTAAGCAAGCCGGGTGAGGCGTCAGGCCGAGTCGGTGTAGTGTCCAGTTCGCCTAAGTGAGTCGTCTGTCTTTGTTGACGTTGCCTCGTCGGTGGCGTCTTGGCCGAGGCCCAGTTGGTCTTTCGCGGCATCGTGAGTGCTTCTCCGGGTCAAGAATATCGGGCAGGACAGACAGACAGATGAGATTTTAGACGTGTCATGGCAAGAACACGACCTCTCAGCTTCTCCAAGGGTCCCCAATTATTATCCCAGCCAAATAAAAATCAAAGCAGCGAGATGCCTGGTCGGACTAGAATGAGTGCACAAGGAAAGAGCGTGCTGCGTGCCTGCAAATATCTGCTTCCCCGAGCCATTGTGTCGAGCCTTCCACGACGGGGAAGGAGCAACCGCGAATCGCGATGTCGTGGTCTCTGGGCCAGAGCAAGTCCTTCGTCAGCCGGCATTAGTGTAAGTTTAACTTTAAAGTGCCTCGTCTCGGAAAGGATGTTGGAGACAGCTTGTTGGTAGGGGTGGGTAGTCGATGAACTGCTTTTCGAGAGTGGTTGACGTCGGACGATGGCCTCGAACTGCCTCCAGCTGTCGGCAATCGCGGCAGCCATACTCTGTAGGTACCTAACCTAATGTATGCTGTATGTATTCAATGAGGCGTCCTCCGCTGTGGCTTACCTAGTGAGCATAAACAAATTACAATAAGTCAATGACGCAATCGGAACAACCGGAGCCCTCAGCCAAGTGAACAAGACTCAAGGGAAGAGTCTTTTGCCGCACGTGTGTACACACTAGGTACACACGTAATTCAGTGGGCAAAACGTCGATCGACGTGTCTGACAAATCTCCATACGTGAGCTCAACGGCAAGTCCGGGGCGTCGGGCGACTCGGGCCCCTTAAAGACCAACCCCAATCCACCCATCGGCACTGATCATTGATGTAGCGCCTTTTGTTTTGATTATTGTCGTCAAGATCCCTTCGAATTGCACCTTTGCAATCGTTCAGAGACTTGGCAATCGGCTCAGCGCCTCGCATCTTTCATGTTGCCGCAGCCGCATATATCGGCAGCATCCGCGGCCCTAGACAAGGCTGTCTACTCGAGTCGCCAGCCGTCTGAGGGTTCTTACTCGTCAATATGCACTATCCCCAAGACTACGCCAGAGCGTCTGTCACACGCAGCCGAAGATGCTATCACCAGTGCACCGCGGGCCAAGCCAAACACCGTCCTCTACCTTGCATATGGGTCCAACATGTGTGCCAAGACGTTCCTCGGTGCCCGAGGCATTCGACCCCTGTCGCAAGTTAATGTCTCGGCGCCCACAATTCGCCTTACCTTTGATTTACCGGGGATCCCCTACCGGGAACCCTGCTTCGCAAACGTGGGGTTCCGTAATGTGCCTGAAAAAAAGAGGGACCAAGCAGGCAAGTTCGTTCATCACGACATGAAGTGGGACGGCGGCCTTATCGGAGTCGTGTACGAAGTCACGCAGCAAGATTATCGAACAATCATGCGAACAGAAGGCGCCGGATCTGGCTACAAGGAGATTGTCGTGCCCTGCTACCCCATTGGTCCCAAAGAGACGTGTCCGGCCGAGGGTCTAACGCCGTTCCATGCGAAGACACTGTACTTCCCGTACGACGGAGACGATGGCCTGGAGGAGCAGAAATGGTGGCAGCGACTTCTCGGCGGACGACAGAGACCGCATCAAAACTACGCGCAGGCCAGCTTGCGCTATCTGAATCTCTTGCGCACGGGAGGGGCAGAGCACGATTTGCCGGCGAGCTTTCGTAGTTACCTCGACTCTCTGCGTCCGTATACCGCAACGCGGTTCAGCCAAACAATTGGGAATTACGTCTTCATCCTTTGCTGGTCTCCGTTGTTCATCTTCTTCGTTGCAGCAACAACAGGGCTGGCTGACGAAACGGGAAAGCTACCCGGCTGGTTAGCACGTTTCGTGGGCATGATGTTCGGCTTCATGTGGCTATCCTATGACGCGATCTTCAAGCCTGTGTTTGGCGATGGGGAGAGGACGGAAGGGGACCACTTGAGCAATGCATCATTGCCTGAAGTTGCTGCGGAGTCAAATCGAAACTTGTCGTCCAGTACATAGGATTAAGAGGTCTTATGCAACGCACACATTTTTGTGTATAGTTAGAGTCCACAGGGTGAGAAGACCTGCAGCTTCTTGATGCGCCAGACGCTCAAATATTTACAGGAGTTGGCTGATGGGCGGGATCTCCTCGCTTAAGCACCTTACAGATGGCTTTGATTGTTGATCATTCCTAGACGGAACAGCCCTGTCCACACAGTGACGACTGTTCAAAGTGAGTTGCTAAACGTGTACCGGACGACCGAAGCCTTCCAAGGGCGTTATTTTCATCGTAGGAACCTGTTGCACAAAGAATGGGCGCAGCCGTCTGGCCACTCTTTGGATTTGAGTTAGGAGGTACATATTGATAATTTGATAATTTGATCATTCTCATCGGCACCTTGATGGCCACTTATACGCAGGTACACCGTACACGAAGTTCGAACGCATTCATTGGTGATTCGGGATGGAATGTTGATCCAGAAGCTCAGAGCCTGGGTACCTAGGTATTGTCCAGGATACATACATCATGCATGTAAGCTATCCCTGAGGCCTTCCGAGTCGGACTGTGGAATCGTTACATCGAAGAAATTAGTGGAGCGACAGATTCACGCATAACCTACAAGAGGAAGAATCTACCGATCTCTCACAGTACCTGTATGTACATACATAATTGCAAAACGTTGACGTGTCTGATTATGACAAATCTCCGCATGTGAGCTCAACGGCAAGTCTGGGGCGTGCTTCCTTTTTCTTGACCAGAGGCGCCACAAGTTACGCGAGGCAACCTCGCTTGTTATTGGCTGCTTCTTCCTTCCAAAGTATCGGACCGAACCTTGGTATAGTTGCCTCGATTGTTTTCTTTGCTTTAAGATAGATTTCCAACTCAGTTCAGTTCATGTCTTTTCTTGGGGAGCTCATCCTCTGATCCCGTGTGGATTGTTGTTCTCGTCGTCTGCTTCACAGTTCTTCTTTTTTGTCTTGTCGTCACTGGGGATCCTGGGAGAGTCTCTACCGTTTTGCATCCTCTCCGACCATCCATCATTTTCTGCGACTCGGGCCCTTATTAAGTAATAAGACCAGCCCCAATTCACCCATCGACACTGACGCCGACGAAGCGCTTCTGTTTTGATTATTGTCGTCAAGATCCCTTCGAATTGCACTTTTGCAATCGTTCAGAGACTTGGCAATCGGCTCAGCGCCTCGCATCTTTCATGTTGCCGCAGCCGCATATATCGGCAGCATTCGCGGCCCTGGACAAGGCTGTCTACTCGAGTCGCCAGCCGTCTGAGGGGTCTTACTCACCGATATGCGCCATTCCCAAGACTACGCCGGAGCGTCTGTCTCACGTAGCCGAGGATATCACTCGTCAGAATTTCTTGCGTACGGGAGGGATAGAACACTACTTGCAGGCGAGCTTTCGTCGTGCGCTCATCTCTCAGCGTCTCGCAGCGCAGCGCAGACAAACAATTCGGAAATGCGTCTTCATCCTTTGCTGGTCGCTGATGTTATTCTTCTTCGTCGCAGCGACGACCGGGCTAGCTGACGAAACGGGTAAGCTGCCCGACTTGCTATTGCTACGTTTCGTGGGCGGGATGTTATTAGGGCTGTTAGGCGTAATGGAACAGGATGTTCGCAACTTTTGGTACGAAATGAAATACCTACCTACGTCCGTAACTGAGATTACGGAGACCCCTCGCTTTTGTGATCCATTTTTTTCCCGATTTTCCTCGCTAAATATTATATGTATGTACCTAGGTATGTACATAATTCATTCATTCTCGGTGTTCTGAATCATCTTCTATCATTGTATCGATGTACCATTATGTATGTACGCCACTCGTAGCCCAGCAAACACGCCGGCGCCTACAGGCCACTAAGCCAATTGCGTAGCCGGGACGACCCCCTCAATTTCCCCGGTCTCGCTAATCATGGTCAGGGCCTGCGATGATGGGTTCCGTGGTTTCCGAGGCGTTGATAAACTTGATAGATGAGGATGATCGCGATACCCCGCCTCTGCCTCTGCCTCGTCCACGGCCTGGCCTCGCGTGGTCTTGGTCTTTTGTCTCTTCGAGACCCGTAATGCCTCTGCCTCCTCTATCTCGAACTGTGACGGTCGACAGCGTATATGCTTAGAGCACAGCAACCGATGTCAGAAGTTCAGAACCTGGGTATTGTCCTCTCAAGTTACGCGGTAGGTACCTACATATGTGCCCATCTCGAGTGCCAGTTCGCGTAAATGACGTAGCTCGTGGATACCTATTCATATATCTTGAAGCGACGACGGCAAGCTATTTTACAATTGCCATCTTGATCCGACCATCAATCTCATCAGTACCTTCGAGCCTCTGCAAAGTTGTCAGAGCATTCGACCTATAAAATTTCGAAGCCGATACGGAGTACATGCGCGCCAAATGCCAATTCAGATTCTGACGTGGAGTGGAGCATTTATAGCGCTTTCTCGCGATGCCATTGGTCCCCCACACACGTTTGATCTAAAGACGCGGCGTCAGGAGGGGTACCTAAATCTGCCCGACGGATACCAATCGAAAGACCAACAGCTTGCTTCCTGTCACCAACCCGGAATGTCTATGCACACGCTGTGCTTTGCCCCTGGACAGCTGTAACTCTCTCCAATTCGTATGCTTCGGCACTCAATTCTACGACTCTCCGGCCCCCTAAACCGCTTGACATCCCGGTCTATTGCCCACCTCCCACCCGCGCGATTCTATTCCGGAACAACCGCAGACATGGCTGGCAGCAGTCTCCTCGGTGGCCACGAGAAGAAGCACAAGGTCACCATTGTGGGATCCGGTAATTGGTATGTAACTACTCTCTTGACTCTTCCAGTCCTCACTCAAAGTGATGTCTCGTAGACTGTTTCTAATGTTCTGCATCTTTCCTGTCCGATAGGGGTTCCACAATTGCCAAGATCGTTGCCGAGAATACAAAGCAGCACAGTCAACTATTCGAAGAAGATGTGCAGATGTGGGTATACGAGGAAGACGTCGTGTTAGGAAAGGAGTCAAAGCACTACGACGAATCTGTAGGCGACAAGCCTCAGAAGCTGACTTCCGTCATCAATCACCACCATGAAAACGTCAAGTACCTGCCAGGCATCACTCTCCCCTCGAACATTACCGCCAATCCCTCCCTCGTCGATGCCGTCAAGGACTCGTCTATTCTCATCTTCAACCTTCCACATCAGTTCATTGGCAACGTATGCAAGCAAGTGAACGGCCATATCCTGCCGTTTGCACGTGGCATTAGCTGTATCAAGGGCGTCAATGTCACCGACGATGGTATCAGCTTGTTCAGCGAGTGGATTGGGGATGGCCTGAACATCTACTGTGGTGCATTGAGCGGGGCCAATATTGCCAGCGAGATTGCCGCCGAGAAATGGTCAGAGACCACCATTGCCTACGACCCTCCCCCCATGGACAACAGTAAAAATACCACACCGCGCTCAGGTAGCCCGAATCCAGGCATCACCGTGACAGATTTGCAGGACCTGTCGCACAGAGACTGCCGAGGCCGGACGTCCAAAACCAAGCTCGTCGCTCTCCCGGCTGAATACCCGCCTCTCGACCATGACTGCTTTCGTGCTCTCTTTCATCGCCCTTACTTCCACGTTCAGATGGTCTCAGATGTTGCCGGTGTCTCACTGAGTGGAGCATTGAAAAATATTGTAGCTTTGGCAGCGGGCTTCGTCGACGGGCGAGGCTGGGGCGACAATGCCAAGGCTGCGGTCATGCGCATCGGCCTCATGGAAATGGTCAAATTCGGCAAAGAATTCTTTGGCGAGACGGTTCAGAGCCAAACTTTCACAGAGACATCGGCTGGGGTTGCTGACTTGATCACATCATCATCGGGAGGGCGGAACTTCCGCTGCGCAAAGAAGGCTGTCGAGCAAGGCATCACAGTGGACGAAGTGGAGCAGAAGGACCTTAACGGCCAGAAGCTCCAGGGAACGACGACGGCGTATGAAGTGAACAGCTTCTTGAAAGCGCGTGGGTTGGAGAAGGAATATCCCTTGTTCACCGCGGTGAATGATATTCTGCTCGGGAAGCGGGATGTGAATGACATTCCCAATCTGGTGGCAGCAGTCACGGATGAAGCGTAATTCATGGGCTCTATTGATCAAGGAACTCGGAAGAATATACTGTACGTCGCATAGACAGCGTTACTTATCCATGCTTTTCTCGCCTTTTTCGGTTCGGCCCTGCGCATATCTACTATGTAAGTAGGTCGTAGAATACAATGTACATACATGCCTAGGAAATTGAAGGTCAGGTATGTACTTATCATGACGTTCCCCACGTGGTATTTTGACACGCAAAAACGTGGCTCCTTGAGTCCTTGCAGGTCTACTGACAATTGAGCTAGTCTAAGAGACTAAACAAGTTTATCGTTCCTGTGCGGGTTAAATATGTGACATGCATGCATGTACCTACCTAGATACATATGCAGTTCGAGTTAAGACCAAGGATGAGGTGCCTGCCTAAGGAAATACCCCGCACCTACAGTCTACTAGGTACCTTGTACCTACGGAGTACTACATAGGACATGTACCTAGCCAAACCCGATGGGTCTTTGAGATTGGCGACGAAAGAAACGGGGTTTGCTATCTTATTCAGTATTCATTTACGTATGTATTATGATTATGTACTCTTAGCGCATCTCTAAGTTGCCGATCACTGATCAGTGGCAGACGGTCACAGAGACGGTACCTAGGTAGATTACAAGTGTTTCCGGACAACGGGCTTGAGCACTCAGCAAACCGAGGCAATGTGTTGGGCCCTCGCTGCGTCATGGGAGTCATGACGTCAACGCCCCCGCAGAAACCAATACCTAATGACAAGATTCAAAACAGCCCGATTGACAGGGCGGAGCAGGCCGTCCGGAAACGATATCCGAGCTTATTTGCTCTACGGACCAAACTTCTGCTAATAAATGTTGCATATGGGGGACGCGTCACGCGACGGACACCACGGAAGAAGAGAGCAAGAGGGAGCAAGGATAGGTACATAGGCAGGCGATTTCGCCCTCTTCTGCTATGCACTTTTTCGTACAGATTGCTCGTGGCCGTCTCGTGCATTGGAAAGTCGCACATATGGTGGGCAGCATTTCCAGTTGGAAGCAGGAGATGATGGAAGAGCCGAGGAGTCGCAAAATCAAGGCAATCACTCGTCCTTGCTCCTGCCCTGCCGTTGGCGGCTGGTGGTGCTGTGAGATCATACGGTCTTACCAGTGGTAAGGTCAAGCCTGCCTGGTGCAGTTGAGAATGGAGGAGAGAGAATCACAGGAGAAAAACACATCTCGCTTCATCACTTGCGCCGACAGCCACTTTCTATCATTAGCCCCCTCTCTGTGCCGTCTCTCAAGTTCTAGTCTCCCCCTCTCCTAATACCTATCGCGCCTTCAACCCGACGTTTGGCTTGTGACTCTGCCGCCTCACTGGGTCAGGACTCAGCCCACTCAACACTGTCCACATACAGTTACTGGAACCGCGGCGCTTGTCTTTCTACGGAGTACGACTCTAGAGTTCATCTCACTGCTCACTGCTCAGAGCTCGTGTGGAGACCTGGTACCACTCTGGCCCTCTGCAGGTACCTAAAAGTCAGTCGAACTCGCTGATCGCTTTTCTGGCTCCGGGCAGCGCAAGCGGCGCGCGCCCCTCCTCTTTCGCATCATGAGTCCAGGCACCATGACGTCCACCCAGGTTTATTTGTTGCCGCTCAATGACGACGGCTCTCCTGATGTTGCGGGCGAATATATTTACATAACTTCGTCGACTAGGGACCCTGTTACTCTGCGATTTGCTATTGAGGGTACATCCTCCATTTGCCGCCATGGAAGCTTATGGGTCAACATCCCCGAAAAGGGTCGAGAGTTTCGACGCAACAGCTTTAGAGAGTTCAAGTAAGCTGCTCGCATGGCTTCTCCGTTTGGGAAAGCCGGCCTTTCTCTGTCTTTGTGCTGAAGTTTCTTAGACTCACTCCCGACTTCAACCGCACCATTGAGGTTCCCGTCGAGATACATCATCCTGGAGCTTATGCGTTTTATACCACCTATGCAGAGTTGCCCAGCCTCGAGCCACACCTGTCCGAAAATTCGTCCCAGGATGCGGTGGAATTGAGAAAGTCGCCGCTCTATTATATTGACGTTGCGCCTCGTCTGCAGCTGGACGGGTCACCTCTGCCCTTGCCGGCTCTATCGATTTTCTCCGTCATCAGTAAATTCATGGGCAAGTATCCCACCGATTGGGAGAAGCACTTGCGCGGAATCAGCGATCGAGGATACAACATGATACACTTTACCCCTCTGCAAGTTCGAGGATCCTCCAATTCTCCCTACAGCCTTTACGATCAATTGGGCTGGGATCCCGCTTGTTTCCCTGCTGGGGAAGCCGATGTGAAGAAACTCATTGATAGCTTGGAGAGCCAACATTCTTTATTGAGCTTGACCGACATTGTCCTCAATCACACAGCTCATAATACGAAGTGGCTGGAGCAGCATCCGGAAGCTGGCTACAATTTATCCACTGCGCCATGGTTGGAGTCAGCCTACGTGCTAGACACAAGCTTGCTCCAATTGAGCTCAAATCTGGAATCTCTCGGTCTCCCAACCGATCCGAAATCAGTAGATGACCTGATGCTGCTCTTGGAGGCAATCAAAACAAACGTCATTGCCGGGATTAGACTATGGGAATATTATACTTTGGATGTCGAAGGAGACGCCATCGCAGCTGTATCAGCTTGGGCTAGTACCAGTTCAAGTACACTGCAAGGGAAAATTGGAATTCAGGAGGATTTAGAAAATCTAGAGACTTCCAACTTAGAAGAAAAGGTTTCCTTTCTCCGAAAGCACGGATCACTGAGATTCGATCGTCTGGGTGAACGCTTCAGAAGGGCCATCGATCCCAATGTAGCAGCGACTTTGCTTTCATCGTGTTTCGGAAAATACGAAGGTGAGTCCTCTGCTTCCGCAGACAAAGCCGCTGCACGGTTGGAGATGTGCAAAATACTCGAGGCCATGAACGTGCCATTGTACGAGGAATACGATGGCGATGTCAAGGAAATTCTTGAACAGCTCTCCAATCGCATCAAGTATGTTCGTTTGGACGAGAATGGACCTAAACTCGGGCCGATCAATGCGGATAACCCGTTGATCGAATCTTACTTTACTCGTTTACCGTCAAATGAAACTACATCTCAACACGGCAATCGTGACCTCATGTTGGTCAATAATGGCTGGGTCTGGGGCGGCAATGCTTTAGTCGACAATGCGGGCCCCGATTCGCGTGTATACTTGCGGCGCGAGGTCATAGTATGGGGGGATTGTGTCAAATTGCGGTATGGATCGAGACCGGAGGACAGTCCCTGGCTCTGGAAGCACATGACCAAATACGCTCGCACATTGGCAAAGTACTTTGCAGGTCTACGAATCGACAACTGCCATTCGACGCCTATTCAAGTGGCAGAGCACATCTTGGATGAAGCGCGACTTGTGCGACCGGACCTGTATGTTGTTGCCGAGCTATTTTCCGGCTCGGAAGAGACGGATTATGTCTTCGTCAAGCGGCTAGGTCTCAGCTCACTCATTCGAGAGGCAATGCAGGCATGGAGCACTGCTGAACTCAGCAGACTAGTTCATCGACACGGTGGTCGTCCTATTGGTAGTTTCGAGGTTGACGAGATATCCCTTGGAGATCCGTCTTCTTCGCCAGACCCAAAGAGTAAAGGCGATCTCACGAGAGACGTTGTACGCAGAATTAAACCCACTCCGGTCCATGCGCTCTTTATGGATTGCACTCATGACAACGAAACTCCGGTACAAAAACGAGACGCGCGAGATACCTTGCCAAATGCGGCCCTTGTCAGCATGTGCGCCAGTGCAACGGGCTCGGTCATGGGCTATGATGAGATCTATCCCAAACTCGTGGATCTAGTTAACGAGACACGCTTATACACGTCAGAGTCTTCCAAGTCTTTACCCATCAAAGTGGGCCGGGGCAAGAATGGCATCGCGGGGGTGAAGAAGTTGCTGAACCAGATTCACACTTTGATGGGCAAGGATGGGTATGACGAAACCCATATTCACCACGAAGAGGAGTACATCACCGTTCACAGGGTGCATCCTGAATCAAGAAAGGGGTACTTCTTGATAGCACACACCGCCTTCCCTGGGTGTGGAAATGGCAACGGAAACCTTAACCCTATTAAGCTTGCGGGAACTCGGGCACAGCACCTTGGGAGCTGGAGCCTAGAAGTGGACGCCAGCCAAGAAGCTATTAAGCACGCGGTAGATAACAGTCAATTTCTTGTTGGTCTTCCAAGCCGAGTCATAGATATTGGCGGAGTCAGCTTGGATGTACATGGAGACGACACCGTGATGACGGTACGAGACAATTTCCCTCCTGGAGGTATAGCTCTGTTCGAAACATGGATTCCTGCCGCGGAGCACTCTGCAGGTCTGGACACTTATGTCACGTCGGGTGCCCAGGCAGCATGGAGCCAGTTAGACCTGATTGATCTAAATTTCCTGCTGTACAAGTGTGAGGCCGAGGAGCGGGATTCGAGTGGCGGTCGTGATGGGACCTATGACGTCCCAGGCCATGGCAAGCTTGTATACGCCGGTTTGCAGGGGTGGTGGAGTATAATGAAGGACGTCATTCGGGAAAACAACCTCGCACATCCCTTGTGTCAAAATCTCCGTGATGGCGCTTGGGCTCTTGATTACATTTTAGGACGACTGCAAAGAATAAGCGAGAACGGACGCTACGAGAAGCTCGTGACCCCCGCGTCATGGCTCAAGGGGCGGTTTGATGCCATACGAACTATT
Source organism: Claviceps spartinae (assembly GCA_018360215.1). Classification (NCBI taxonomy): domain Eukaryota; kingdom Fungi; phylum Ascomycota; class Sordariomycetes; order Hypocreales; family Clavicipitaceae; genus Claviceps; species Claviceps spartinae. The sequence continues at coordinate 21,993 of SRPX01000006.1, forward strand.
CCCAGCTTCCTTCTGCCACGCTACTTTGGCTTGGTCCTGAGAACTGCCTACCATGCCAGTCGAGACCGGGCGCTGGAGCTCATGGGAGAGGACGTGAAAAAAGGCCAGTGGTTCCTTCAGGATCTGGCAATGGTCAGTATTCAACAGACTGGTCATGTCAAATCAGCCTCTCTTTGGCCGAACAAGGCTGTGCCCTCCATCGCAGCCGGGCTGCCACATTTCGCTGTTGAATGGGCACGCTGCTGGGGTCGCGATGTTTTTATATCGATACGGGGCCTTTATCTCGGTACCGGGCGATTCGACGAAGCAAAAGAGCATATCTTGGCGTTTGCGAGCGTCCTCAAGCATGGCATGATACCCAATCTTCTCAGTAGCGGCGACGCTCCTCGCTACAACTCACGGGATTCTGTCTGGTTCTTTTTACAGACCATTCAGGACTACGTGCGGTTGGCGCCCGAAGGATTGGGACTCCTCAAGTCAACTGTCAAACGGCGCTTCTTGCCCTACGACGACACCTGGTTTCCCACTGATGATCCCCGAGCGTACTCGAAAGAGAGCACCATTGAGGATGTCATTCAGGAGGCACTGCAGAGACACGCCTCCGGTATGGAATTCCGAGAGGCCAACGCCGGTCCCCAGATTGACTCGCAAATGAAAGACGAGGGCTTCAACCAACGCATCTACGTTGACTGGGACACCGGCCTCATCTTCGGGGGCAACCAATCCAACTGTGGCACTTGGATGGATAAGATGGGAGAAAGCGAGCGAGCCGGATCCAAGGGTGTCCCAGGAACACCTCGAGATGGTGCCGCCGTCGAAATAACCGGCTTACTGTACAGCACCTTGGCATGGCTATCGACGCTGAGCCAGCAAGGCGTATACGCCTACTCATCAGTCAAGCCCACCCCCCAAGGAAAGCCCGTTACATTCACAGAGTGGGCATCTCGCATCAAGGACAACTTTGAGCGATGCTACTTTGTGCCCCTTTCCCCAGAAGACGACCCAAAATACGACGTGAACCCCTCCGTCATCAATCGCCGAGGCATCTACAAAGATCTTTACAAATCAGGCAAGGAGTATGAAGACTACCAATTCCGATCCAATTTCCCCATCGCCATGACCGTCGCGCCCGCGCTCTTCAACCCCGACCATGCCATGCACGCCCTCTGTCTAGCAGACTCGGTTCTCCGCGGCCCAACCGGCATGGCGACCCTCGATCCCGCGGATCTCAACTACAGACCCTACTACCGGAACAGCGAAGACAGCACTGACTTTGCTACGAGTAAAGGGCGTAATTACCATCAGGGTCCCGAGTGGCTCTGGCCAACGGGATTTTTTCTCCGCGCGTTGCTCAAGTTTGATTTGATGCAGAGGGGGGATCCCGCGGGACGGGTTGAGGCTTTTCAGCAGGTTACGAGGCGGTTGGTTGGATGTAAGGAGATGATAAGGCGGAGTGCGTGGGCGGGGTTGACAGAGTTGACGCAGAAGGGAGGGGAGTATTGTCCGGATTCGGTACGTGATACTTTTCTTCGTTGCATCTTTTTTTTTTCGAAGTCTTTCTTGAGCATTTTTCGTCCTGGATCTGCTACTTCGTTCTTTGGCTACTTACTATTGTCTTCCTCGGGGTTGTCTCTCCTTTCCTGGAAGAAGGGTTTTGTTAGAAACTCCCATCTCGCAAGATCCATTTGCTAATCCTTCTTTTCTTCTTTACAGAGTCCTACGCAGGCTTGGTCGGCAGGGTGCTTGATTGATCTCTACATGGATGGGTATGAGGAGCAACAAAGGGCGTCGAGAGGATGAGCTTCATAATTCACCTATCCAGTCAGATGCACTCTTTGGAGTAAGAATAGGTCGAAAGGAATGTGAATGGGCCCGGGGGAATCAAAAGGTACGTGAAGACACGGATAAACTTTATGGGGTTGTAATGACCTTGTCATCGTTCAAACTTGGAGACATGACTAGTATATATAAACAATAAGCTGTGAGTTACTACCTTGTTCATGACCCCAGCTTCGTCTTTTGCCACGCGTCATGCGGTCCATGACCCAAATAAAGCCATGTTAGAGGCCAGGCCCATCTCCCCTCCCGCCTGCCCTAGCCAATAGCCTCTTCACTACACGGCGTCGTCCTGTAAAACGCCCATTCAAATAAGGAGAAAAAAGAGAGAGACAAGAACTCCAACGCCGACAACAATCCTGGGAGTATCAGCTATTAGAGCGTGGTGTAACGTCCAAACAAATGATACATAGTAAGCATGTAGCCCTAGTAACGCCGACGCAGGTAAAATGGAAGATAAGGCCAATGAGTGGCAGACAGGCGCAGCCATGTCGAGCTGCCTTGGGACGCGTGGCATTGAGCCACGTCCCGATTGAGAAGTCAATATGTCCGTTCCATCAAAAGGCACCATAGAGCTATACTATATTGAGACGAGCCCTTGCAAGGCAAAGTGGCATCAGTTTGTATTTCTTGGCTTGGCCGAAAGGCCAAGCGGAGGCTAGGGAAGTTGAAGTGTTGATGTGAGGTGACCTGCAATAGAATGCAGGAACAGGAAAAATGACAGATGAGGAAAAAAGGGGGGCGTGAGAGTCTGTTCTGTCGTATAGTAGTGTGGCGTCGAAGCTGAGCGGTAAAAATGCAATAGACACGTTGGTGCCTCTCATGTGCGCTCAGTAACAGTCCACTTCTTTTTTTGCTTGCGTTTCTGAGACTTTTCGTTATCCATGCCATTTTCTGTGTCGCGACCTTCGGCAAATGTGAAGGGGGTTGCTGAATCGGAACCTGTGATAGCCGGACCCCATGAGGGGTTACTGACCGATCCGGAATGCTTTTGCCCAAATGATGTCTGTCGATCCTTCTTGCGCAGATACCGGCGGCGCCATATACAGGCACCGATCCAAATGCCAGCAATACCAACCACTAGAATGACAAGCATAATGACCCACTGCCAGTGGGTAGAGAGCCTGGGCGATGAATGAGGTTAGCACAAAGACTAGATAATGAATCCGAGAATAGTGAACGGAAAAGAGACAGTATATCAAAGACGTACCAGTCACCACCGCCACCGGTACTGCCTCCATTGTACATCGACCCCGAATTGCCTGTCGCGCCAGCGCCGGGTGCTGAACTTGTTGTTTTGGGCGTAGTTACCGCCGTTACGCTGCAGAACTTGGAGAACCATCCTGCTATGGAGCTCATGCCCTTAGCATCACCGGGACAGGCATTGTCACACACACCGGAAGCAGCAGTCGAGAAGGCAGCGACTTTGCCATTAGCGCAGAAGCATTCTCCGTAAAGCTTGGGATCGGCTTTGGGGATAGCTGGAGGAACACATCCGCCATTGGCGTCCCACAGCGGCTGACATTGAGCAGCACAAGCTGGAAGTTGATTGGTATCAAAAAAAGGCACGATTGTGTAAGAGAGACCAGCTGTGAGGCAATCGTGTCAGCATGAGGCCCTAAGAGGACGCCAATCATTGATGTCGTGCCAAGATTAAAAACTTACACATGATGATTCGCCGTCGAGGGTGATGAGCGGGATCGCTGAGTAATTTGGCGCCAGGAGTGGGCTGTGGTGAGAAGACGAGTTATGTATCCCGGAGCACAGCCTCAAAAGCGGTCGATCCGGCAGCGTACAGTCTGTCCAGCGTTGTCGCTTCACCGTGTCTCCGTCGGGACTTTATGGTATCTGCAGGAGTCAAACAATGAAATTATGCAAGAAGTGGCCTCGTTGCGATATTGAATGGTACCGGCGAGGAGTTCGATTTTTTTGGGAGTTTCGAGACGTCTCGCCTCGTACACGCTGAGAGCTGAGAAGCGGAGCGGCTGATACCCTAGTTGCAACTTGCCGTAAAAGAGTCCGAGCGACTCGGTCGACGTGGCAGATATACGGGAAAGGTCAAGTTCAAAAGATCGAGTTTCGTGATACGGTAGTTGCGAATGAAGGAAAGGCGGTCGCTATTGCGCGTGCCGGTGAGAGTTGAAGACGTGGCCGAATGCCGCTGGTCAATTGTTGATGAAGTTGAATGAGAGGAATGGAAACGGACGGCGAGGAGGTTGATGGGAATGGACCGTGGACGGCCGGACGAGGTGGGCCGGGGGGCCGAACGCTGTCAAATGGGAAAGAACCATCGCTTATAGGTGGGACAATCATTGACGCTCTCAGGGCCTCACTGACATCAGGCTTCAGCCAGCCCTGGCTGTTTGGGTCCACTTTTGACCACAGACATGGATTTGAACACGACAGCTTTGTGGGAACTCGCGATTGGGCCTCCGCCGCTTCGGCCAAGCTTACCACTGGCCAAGGGCCAGCGACTCATTAGAAGCGCACGGGGCATCAAGTTAAGGTACGGAGTATGTACATACATATACAAGAAGAGGCTAGCTAGCTGGGCGAAGGCTAGGTAGGTACGAGGTATATATGTGAGATGCTGGAAACATGCCAAGCGACTTGGTGGACAAAAATACAAAAATAATCAATGAACCGATGGCCATGCCAAGCCGCGTCGCGTCCAGCCACGAGTCTGTCACCATGACTTGAAAGTTGATTCTAAAAGCGCCGCCAATTTCCTCGCACCCAAGTTGGACCAACATTAGGTACATTATCCTGTAGGTATGTATGTTTATATGTACTTGATACGCCCAATGGTAAAAGATACATGTATTGTCTTCGTCACGTGCCTCGGTGTGATAAGACCAATGTTTCCTTCGCGAATTTGAGTCGTGACTCGTATGTATTTCAAGTCTGTCATCACGCAGACCACTTCATGACTGACAAGCGCCTGCAGCCTCGCGACTCGCTACTACATACCTACATGGGCGTTCACTCTAATAACCCATGCAAGCCATCACTGTTTTGTGACACTCTCTTTATCCCCCCTCTTACTGATTATTCTTACATCACCAGCTTGACGGGCCGGCAAGCGTCACTCCCGACTTCCAAGTGGCTCTACCAATGCATTCATCAATTGACACCATCTGGCCGTGCCTCGCTTCTCCAAATCGATCTCGTCTCAAGCTTTACCCTCATGAGCATGCGCGGGTTTTCAAATCCAGAGCAGCGCACTCAGGCATTCGCAGCTTGCGATATATGAGGAGCACCCTGCCGCTGCCTCATCGTCGTGCTCTGACTGTCATCTAATCTAGATCTAGGTACTAAGGTATACTTTAGGTACCTACGTTACCTCTTTAGGTACCTTAGGTACATGGTGCCCTCATCCATGGACCCTCTTTTTCCAAACGCTCCATTAAAGTCTCCCGTAACAAAGCGAGGTCTTGGTCCAAAAATGACTAGCAACGGAGCAGTGAAAATCAAAAGACCCATACCTAGGTACCTAGAGTCAAGACTCAAGAGTGCTCTTAGCCTCTTTCAACCCTATCAAGTTATCAACGCCTTCAAGAGCATATTAAATACCTCCTATTCTCATAATACACGAGTCCCGATGCCTGATGGAATCAGTGGATAGAACTCCTGACACGCGGCGCCGCACAGCAACTGTTGCATCTTGCAGCGCAGTTGGGAACTTGGAAGCACTGGAGAAGAAGCATGGCGCTCCCACAAGGTTACGATACCGTATAGGTACTTGTACCTGGGTACCTAGGTAGGTACCTATGATAGATAACCTATCTATCGCCGTCGCAGGTCGTTGAGGTTCCGGTCGGTTTCAGTAGTGCTTGTATGTGTTCCGGCAGTGCATGTGTCGTAGGAGTCAGGTGGTCAGGAACCCGGGCACCGTGAAGAGGGAAAATTCGGTCCAGTGTACGTACAGTAGGTACTGTACCTAAGGTATTACATACATAATTGAGGCATACACGTTACCTGGTACGTACCCGGTGGGGCGTCCGGCCGACGTCACAACTTCCAGGAGTCTGCAATGACGCTGGGGCCCTGGGCCGACCCGACGTGGCCAACAATTTTCTGGGCAGCTTCAAACATCCTCCAGCTTCAACGACAGCGTGACGATCAGGGCTCGCAGCCAACCTCTATTCGAAAAAAGACACGTTTTCGCCGAAAGAAGATGAAGCAAGATGAGCAACAGGACTTGTACCGCTGAGGGAGGAGACTTTATCGATCCGAACAAAAAAAACATCGACATTCAGCTGCAGCTCGTACTGTCCTTGATCCTAGGAGTGTTGGCTTTTGTCACATTTTGCGTACGGAAAGATTATCCAATTCATTCTCGTCGTGAGCGGCAGCTTATCAATTCATGACATCGTGCAGATACTTCGTCCGCGATGGCCGGCCCTCTATTCAGCGCATAAGCGGCGCCTGCATCCCCATGTCGACCTTCCGACGTTGACAGACTCCTTCTGCGGTTGGATACCGCAACTTTATAGAATCAATGAAAAACAGATTCTGGCTGCGTCCGGGTTGGATGCCTTTGTGGTGAGTTTCCTTCTAACGGATCGCCCCCTTCAGTCCGCTCACGACCCTCTAGCGCTGGATCTGCGACTACTGGATCCGAAGAGAATTCTGACTCAACCTCTTAGTTCTTGGCTTTTTTCAAAATGGCCATACGTCTCTTTACTATCATGGCCTTTTTTGCCATTATAGTTCTGGGGCCCATCAACGCCAAATACCGCAAGAGCCCTTGGGACTTCGTTGGCGGAGATTTCTGGAGCCCGCCACATTCACCGCATAACGAAAGCTTCTTTGATGCACTCAAAGATAAGGACGAGGACAAAAGTCGGGAGATGCCCTTTTTGTGGTCCTATGTTGCATTTACCTACTTTTTCGTGGGACTTACACTTCATTCAATCAACTGGGAGACCTTTCGAATCATTGATTTGCGACAAAAATACCTGGGCTCACAATCGACGATTACAGACCGCACGTTTCGGTTAACAGGCATACCGATGAAACATAGATCTGAAGAAAAATTGAAAAACTTGATCGAAGGTCTCGACATTGGGCTGGTGGATTCCGTGACTCTGTGCAGGGACTGGAAATATATCGATGGGCTGGTCGCTCATCGAGATACCCTTCTGCGTAAACTGGAAGAATCGTGGGCCGCATATTTGCGGACGAGAGACAAGACATCGTACAAGCACAGCGATGCCACACAAACGGACGACAGAGATGATGCCACTGCGAACGACCTAATATCCGGCGAAACCGGGGAAGAAGGGGCTGCTGAGAACGCAAGGCTTTTGGCAAGCGAGTCGAGGCAGCCACACATATATGGCGGCGAACGGCCACAAGTGACGGTGCATTATGGGTCTTTGCTGCTGCGAAGTCACAAAGTTGATGCCATCGATTACTACGAAGAGAAGCTCCGCCGCATCGACGAGCAGATTGTTGAGGCGAGGAAAAGGGAATATGCGACGACCGACATGGCTCTCGTCACTATGGACTCCGTTGCATCTTGTCAGATGGTCATCCAGGCGAGAATAGATCCTCGACCTGGCCGGTTCCTGACGCAAGCAACGCCGTCACCATCCGACCTTGTATGGAAAAACACATACGCGCTGCGAAGTATACGCAAACTGAAAGCCTGGTCTATCACGCTCTTCATCACTATTCTAACGCTGATTTGGATCTTTCCGACCGCGGCTCTCGCCTCCTTTTTGAGCATTTGTACTATTGACCAAGCTCTGCCTCAATTCGCGGAATGGTTAAACGAGCATCCCATTGTTCGATCGTTCTTCCAGAACACGGCCCCGACTCTCGTTGTCTCGTTACTCAACGTTTCGGTGCCCTATCTGTACGATTGGCTCTCGAATCACCAAGGCATGATTTCTCAGGGGGACGTGGAGCTGTCCGTCATTTCCAAGAACTTCTTCTTCACCTTTTTCAACACCTTTTTTGTGTTCGCCGTTTCCAAAACCGGATTTGAGTTCTGGAGTGTGTTAAGGCGCTTTTTGAAAGATACTAGCTTGATTCCCATGCTTATTGCCCAAGACGTGGAGAATCTTGCCAGATTCTACATCTCATTTATCATCCTTCAGGGAGTAGGGCTCATGCCCTTCAAGATCCTCGAGATTGGGAGTGTATTCCTCTCGCCGATTTACCGATGGAGGTCCACCACGCCAAGAGACTTTGACGAGATTCAGAAACCACCAATCTTCCAGTATGGATTTTATCTTCCGACTGCGCTGCTCGTATTTAATCTTTGTTTGATTTATAGCGTTCTAGTGGAGGGATGGGTAATTCTCATCTTTGGCATCATCTACTTTGGCCTTGGATACTTCACATTCAAGTACATGCTTCTTTACGCAATGGATCAGCCGCAGCATGCAACGGGTGGTGCGTGGCGTATAATCTGCTACCGCATCGTTGTTGGCCTACTGGTGTTCGAGATTGTCATGGTTGGTCAGATCGCCTCCTTCCAGGCATTCGTACAATCTGCAGCAGTCCTTCCCATCATTCCATTCACGATATGGTATAGTTATTACTTTAGCCGGCGATTCGAGCCGCTGACCAAGTACATTGCGTTGCGAGCGATCAAGAACGGCGGCAATCCAAGCGATGAGCGCAATTCCGAGGAGGCTGTGGAAGAGGGATCTGATGATGAGTTGCCGCGTTTTCAGCATCAGCTTCTGCGAAGAGGAAGCACGCTAGACGAGTTTAAAGAGCGGGGTTTGACGTTTGTCAACCCAAGCCTCATCACTCCGTAAGTCAATTTACACCCTCTCTGTTTCTCAATGACACAGCATGATACTGACAGCACGGGGCTTGTAGATTGGAGAAACCTTGGATCTTCCAAGACCCGCCCGATCAGTCGAACGACGAAACCACCACTGAGGGCGAACTGCCACGGCGACAGCCAACGCTCATTCTGCCGAATGCGGACAGGTCACTTGGGATTGGTGACGACAACGTATGGATAGACAGCAGTCGTGGAAGTTAAGCCACAGGAACAGACCTGGAGTTGGAAACAGAGAACTTAGAAGAAGGGCCACGGACGTTACTGTCACTATATGATGGTAGTGAAGGACAGAACGAGCACACGTGATTCAGCGACTAGATATCCTTGTTATGGGTATATAAAGTGATTCCGAGTATAATAATTAATGATACCTCATCTTTATTGTTTGAGCCTAGCATCAGATTATGTTGCCGCAAAGCAGAAGAGCATGACAGTTACGAGTAATGAGCGGCCAACGACAGACAGGAAAGAACAGAGTTTCGACTCTGACTTCGATTCCAATCGGCGGTCGATGGCTCGCATGACGAAAGGATGTGCAACAAGAACCTTACTTCGCTTACTTGGCGCTGGGCAGGTGTGATGGGAAGCTCTCGAAAGGAAGGAGGCATGTTCTTTCGTCCTTGGTCGAACTGCGAGGACAGGCCGGTACGTTCAACCGATCTCGACTTGTCCAACCCAGTCATCATGTCGCTCTACCTACAACGCCCAACATCCTAAAGCGTTACTGCTAAGCCCTAGATTTTTGCTCCGTATTGTATTAGCGATTTTGGCGGTGGTTCGCTCGCCACGCCCAAGCTTCACCAAAACGTCTTCACAAATATTGGTGTCGCGTGGAGTAGCTGGCGCCTACTCTCCTGACACAGTTGGAAGAGCGTCAACCTCTACTCTCCTTTCTTTGCATCAAGCTACTGGCGAGATGGCCACTTTGACGTGTGCGTGCGGCATCAAGCGAGCCGTGGCGACGCTTTCGAAGCGCGTGGAGCACGATCATGGGGGCGACGAGAGCATGTGCGATGCTCCTCATTTAACTGAAGATGGTGGGACTTCCAAAGATCGTGTCTGACTCAGTTGTTGCGTTTTTGTGTGCTCACAAGTGTGCTGTCCGTAGAAAAACCTGGCGCTATGCGCCTAGCTACGGAAACCATTCAAGCTATCTTCTCCCTTCTTTCGACTGAGGACTTCAATGCAGCTCGTCACACATGCCGGCTTTGGCTGTTTGCAAGCTTGGACCGAAAATTATTAGAAGATATGCTGAAACAAGCTGGGTGGTGGAGTAGCATGTTGCGCATTATTACTCCGATGGCTGTGGGCAAAGCGCCCGAGATATGCCAGGAACAGATTATGAGCAAGTGGATCGCAAGAGAGAGCAACCTCGCCAGACATGATGGGAATGCGTTTGTACAAGTTGGAGAGACGGACTTTCGCAGACTCGCCGGGCAAGTCCAGACAGACGACTTTCGGCTACATGGAGAACTTTGCTTCACAGTCAGTCTTTACGGAAGATATCTGATAGCGACCCTGGAGCAGCTGGCTTTTGTATACGAGCTGAATCATGTGTGTCGTCGTGGACAATCAGTTTGGGCGGCACCTCTACGCAAAAGGCAGGGAATGCCATTGGGATTCATGCGACCAGCTGCATTCATCATCTGTCCCCGGCGCATTCTGAGTTGTAGCATGGACACCTCCTCCGGCAGACAATCTGTAGCATTTTTGATGGAGGGCCGCGTTGGCATGGTGTGTGAAGTTGACATCACGAGGCTTGGTCGAGCGGGAGCAGGAAGCAGAACGAACGGACCGTTATCTTCTTCTCGAGTCCCCATGCAATACTCAGCACCAGACTCGGATTCCTGTGTCTGCCACCAGCGCTCCCCCTATGAAGCACCATTCACGGAGACGGGCGATCGTTCCGTGTATCGCAACATCTGCAACGCCGACGATCCACCCCGTTCTGTTGCTATTTGCCCCCAGCGAAACTGTGTGGCTTTTGGATGTTCGGCTGGTATTGAGCTTCACTAGGTGGATGCCTTGACGGGTCAAGATCTCAGCCGATGGTTTCCACTTACATCCTCAAGCGACGTGCTGTACTTTCTGCCGGTGCGTCGAGGAACTGACTCGGCAAACAAGCTTCGACTGATCAGTTCAGCGTCGGGACTGCTAAATCCTCTGGAGCCGCTGCAGGACTCGAGCCGCGAGCTGTCCACCACCGTGATTGCGTCTGATAGTAGAAGTACAGCCTTCCTTTGGAACAGTCGAAGAACAATGCCCGAGAGTGCGCTAGGAAATGCACTGGAAGACGCGGGCCCTGAAAGTCACACTGTAAGACCTATGCGTATCGGCCGATCAAGGGTAATCAGAAACGGGCGTTTATTCGACGCTGGCCGTGGAGCTTTCAGTACAGTCCTGGCAAGAAGTGCCGACCATTATCGAGCGGTGCCTATTAGCGATGGCGACCATATCTTGTTTACCGATCCGCAAACCGGATATCTTTGTCTCGGAACAGATGCTCCCATTGGGTCTGTAACGCGACTGCTTCGAAAAGTCTGGTTCCGACCTCCGGCGGCAGCCCTCTCCGTCATTCCGATCCTGTATGCTGCCGGGTCAGATACAAGGCATGGAGTACGCGTTGTGGCTACGTTTGCAGCAGCCGGGCCAACGGAGAGTCTGCGTCAGAGCCAGCAGTTGATTGTCTTCTTCACGGTTCCGCCAGATCTCTTCCATGATGTATCCGACAGCCAAGAGATGTATCGTCCATCAGCGAGCATGATGAGTTACGAGAGATTTCCGAGACAAGGGATGCCAGAGGCGTGGCGAGGGGAGGATCACTACCAAGCCATTGACGTATTCAGCGACCATCTTCGGGACAGCCCGGCGTTCCCGCTGGAGATATGCGGACAGCCCGTCGCAGTATGGGAAGGGCTGACAGAAATTGCGCTGGACTCATCTCCCGAGATGATTATCTGGGCGTTCAGCTCGTCTGGATGGGCCAGAGCGTGGGCTGTCGACTACGGCAAGGCACAACCGTTGACCAGAACGGCGGTTCAGGAAAACGGCAGCATTCGCTTGATGGACCAGGACGGAGATATTCTCATGACTGACGACGAGTTTGCTACTGGCCACCCGGAGGACGCTAGCGTATCGAACCCATTGAGAGACGTGGTAAATCCGTTTGACGGAACCGTGGGCACCAACTTTGTGGAGCGGCGATGTCGCATCGAACGGGCGAGTTGGTGTACGCGGGCCAGGAGCAGTGACAGAATGAGCGGCACTGCATGTGTGGACATGATTGAGGGAGTCAATGGCATGGTGCGGTTGGACGTGGAACTGCGATGATCTGATACGACTGTTTCGGGAGTCGGGACCGGGACGTGGACCTCTTTTGAACTCGGTATGGATGTCTGCCGACGGTGCTGCATGCGATGGAGGAGCTCGATTGCAGTACTGCTCGGAGACTTTCTACTCCGCCGTTTCTTGATATTGATCATCATTAATACGTGTTGAACAATGAAAAGGGGCATTCTCTGATGACTTGGCCGAGAATGTATTGTGCCTGCTTGCATTTGCCGTCAAGTCACGTATCTTCTTCTATCCCCTCCTTCGCCTCACCTGGAGAGGGAGAGAGAGAGAGTAGTGGTGTCTTTTTCTTGGGTTTAGTGGTGGCGTGGAATTGGAAATACAGAGTAGAATGTGGACATCCGACATGGCGAGGTGCTGCATATTAGACACAGTAGAGCTTAGATCAAACATAGTCAATGACGAAGAATTAACGTGTGTATTACACATTGCGAACCGGGAGACAGGCTCTCCGCTCCAGCACCTTTGTGGTCAGCATGTTCTTGCAGGTCCCCGTCCTAGCAAGATCTTGAGCATTGCGAAGTGTACACTCTGCAATCTCGGTCAGCGCCTCTGCAGTGAAGAAGGCCTGATGGCCAGACACCAATACATTATGAAAGGTAGTCAAGCGCATGAGAATATCATCCTGAATGACCTCCCCAGAATGATCATCATAGAAAAGCGCACCTTCCCCTTCATAGACATCAAGAGCCAAGCCACCAATCTGTCCCGACTTGAGCGCATGAATCACAGCCTCTGTATCAATGAGCCCACCCCGGGACGTATTCACCAGCACAACTCCACGCTTCATCGCGCCAATCGTCCCCTCATTGACAATATGCCGCGTCGAATCCGTCAGCGGACAATGCAGACTAACAATGTCGCTCTCGGACAAAAGGTCCTCCAGACTGGTATACTTGCCCCCTATATCCTCCTCGAGCACCTCCCGCGCCGGATACGGATCAAATCCCAAAACTCGACATCCAAAGCCCCTCATGATCCGCGCAGTCGCCAATCCTATATTCCCTGTTCCCACAATCCCGACGGTCTTGCCATGCAGAGTCCTACCCAGGAGCCCGTCGAGCGCAAAATTACCCTCCCGGACACGGTTGTACGCACGGTGAGTATTCCGATTCAGAGTCTGGATGAGCGCGACGGCGAATTCGGCGACTGCTTCGGGGGAGTACGAGGGTACGTTTGCGACGGCGAGGCCATGTTGTTCGGCGGTCTCGAGGTGGACGTTGTTGTAGCCGGCGCAGCGGAGGAGGATGGCCTGGACGTGGAGGGAGGCGAGTTTGGTGATGACGGTGGGGGGGAGGGAGTCGTTTACGAAGACGCAGACGGCGTCGGCGCCTTGGGCGAGAGGTGCGGTGTCGTCTGTGAGGGAGACTTCGTGGAAGATGAGGTGGAGGAGGGAGGGGGAGGGGCCGTGGGCGGCTTGGGCGGCGAGGAAGTATTTCTTGTCGTAGGGTTTGGTGCTGAACATTGCGAGGCGCATTGCCATGGTGGGTGGGATTTGTGTGTTGTTGTCTTTCGTTGGTGTTTCTACTTTGTAGTAGTGTATGTAGGTATGTATTTGTGCGGTTGATGGCTTTTTTCTCTCTTTCTCGCTCTCTCTGTGTGTATGTGTGCGTTGTTGTAAGTTCAGTGTCTTCCTCGCGAGATTGTATGGTGCATTTCGCCAATGAAACCGTTAATGATGTCGTCACTGACGACACGAACTGGGCTGGGCGCCAGGTACGATTCCAAATGCAGCGAAACTCAATCCCAATTCGTGGCAGCCAGGTACTGTATGCCGGCCCTTTTCCCTTCATTCTTCTTGTTTGTTTGTGCAAAATATCCTGCTTAATAAGTGCACGTGTCGCAATCCCCCTCTGACAGTCTGACTCCTGCCTGACCTTGTCGGGTTGGGGTTTCATGTGGCCGCCAAGACAATGCTTCACCGAGAGGGGACCCGGTAGACCCGCGGGGTTGAGCTGCATTGACTTGACATGGTCGGAAAAGTTGTGAATTGATTATTCTACTCTTACAATCATTTGCTGCCATTTTCTCTATTTTTTTCCAATCACTACGACTCTTGATCATTGAGTTACTTATTTATGGTCATCTGCTGCGGTCTGCTGCATTTCGTTGCGTTTGCCGCCGTCTCCTGCCACTTCCGATCTGCAATCTTAATATGATCACGACTCACGACTCACGACTCACGACTCACATCACAACTTGCAAGTGCGAATCACTGCGAAACAGCTCCTCGACTACTGCCCCACTGACTCATGAGCCCAGCGCAGCTTATTCACCTTCAGTCTGAGTGGAATAGACCACTACGAGAGTTCCAAAATCCGCACCACACAGCAAGCATCACGCACACATAAGACGCGGCCAGCCAAGACAGCGCATTCCAGCACGCCTAGACATACAGCCCTAGGACCCATCAGAGCAATCACCTCCTATATCCCCCGCGTATGTTGTAATCCTTGTTCGGACCACGGACGAGATACTCGATGCTCCAGTCCGTCAGGTTAACTCCCTCAAAGGCAAATCTGTACTTGACATCGTAGTAGTCATCAATACACAGATGACCAGCTTTGGCAGTCCAGCCGCTGCCACCATCACCATTGTCATCCGGCATCGGCTGCAGGAACATAATCTCGTGGAACAGATAGTCAGCGCGCATGAGCTCACTCGGCTTCACAAACCACACGCTCAGCACCTCCCTTTTCATGTCATAGCGCCAGACATAGCGCCGCGTGGCTCTAAATCCAAAACCCTCCTTCGTTCTGAATTCTCCGTCCTCTACGTACAAGTACTCCAGCGCAGGGCCCGAGTCCGACATGTCGAGCCCCCCCGCGCTCTGTTCAACACATTGCAGCCCATCTGCTGTCTGTTCCCGGAGAAAAAACTGCGCGGTGCCGCTAAAGTGTCCACTCGGGTGGGTGGGCAGTCGACTCTCCAAGTCTCTCTCGAGCTTCCACGTGCCGAGCAGGCTTCGAAACACGGCTCGAGGCACAAACCGCGGCGTGGTGAGACCATGAATGATCATCTGATGGGCCTCGAGACGGAGGTCCTCCGCCGCTTGTTGTGCATCGGGATCGTCTGAAGGGGAAGGATATCTCGACGCGTTGAGCATATCCAGGGGTAACCTGCAGTGCGAGGAGTCCACCCTGAGTATGGAAAGCGCCTCGGCAAACTCTTGCATCAGGAATAAAAAGTCTCCCATGGGGGACTGCGACTGTCTGGGATCGTCCCGCAGAGCGAGCGTCCGCTGGATAGAATCATCTTCGTCGAGTTTCCGGCGCAGCGCCTCAGGAAGGCCACTGGTGCCGGTGGAAGAGGACCAGTATTCTGCCAAAAAGCGAGCCTGCATTTGCATCACGCCCCAATAGGGCGACCTGTAGAAGCCGACGAAGCCGAGGTTTGGAACTTCTGGGTGGTATGTGCCGTGGAAGGCCAGCGTGAGGGGCAGTTTATGATGTTGTGGCGAGTGATTGAGTGTCTGCAAAACATCCGCTGGCAGGTAACTGATACAGGGAGAGGGGTTGAATCCCGTGGCGAGCACGACAGCAACGATATTTTCAATCGTACGCCCGTCAGTGAGCTCGGCGGTGTTCCCGCGCAGGGTCGAGAACCTGCCGGTGGACAGAGAGATGAGGCCGGATCGCACAAATTCGCAATACCAGTCGCTGATGGCCAGGTGCGGCGGATCTAGCTTGTGCTGGTCGGTGACGTGCAGCTCAGGCGAGTAGATGGACTGGTCCGTCCCGAGGGCCTCTTGGAACATGGCATGTACCAATTGCGCCGTCTGCTCATCGATATGGCCATGGATGTTGACCAGCGGCTGGGACCTGTTATTCAGGTTATACGAAGCGAAGTCAAGGGGCAGAAAGGGTGGCGCCGCGGCGTTTGCGAGTCTGTAGTCGGCTGCGGTGTGCAGGGGTACCACCCAGACAGGACGCGGGATTATGTGATGGATTGAGCATTGCGCAACGTCCTTGATGGGAGAGCCATCAGGAGAGTGTGTCGCGGAGGACAAGCGCGTGGCGATGGCGCCGGCCATCTCAACGCCGGACATTTGGCCGCCCACGACGAGGATCGTGCCCTTGGCCGAGGCTGCTGTACCCAGGAGAGACTCCAGATCTCTGTACTGACTACTGTGAATGACAGGAATAGGCGCAGTCGGCGCCAAAGATATACCCTCCGGCACCACGGGCCATCCAAAGTACCCCGATGCAACAACAAGGTGCGTAAACAGCCGCGTCTCCTGTTCGCCTCCACACTCAACACGGACATGCCAGGTAAACGGCGCAGAGACATCGCGCCGCGCCTCCACGACTCTTGTCCCGCAACGCAAGCGAAATCCTGGATGTGACCGCAGATATCGCTCTTCGTATGCTTCCAAGTACCGACCGATCTGCCACGCGCGAGGGAACTGCGCCGCGCCTTCCTCCCATGCCTGGTCGCTGAAGTGCATCGTATGCCTACTCTGGTTGGCCCCCATCAAAGGGTTCACCAGGCGCGCAGCATCCGACGGGGACGACGGCCACAGTCCCCCGAGGGAAGGCTGACTTTCGAACACACTGACCTCAAAGGCCCCAGCGGGAGCATTATGAAGCAGCGTCTTGGCCGCGACGAGGCCAGCTGGGCCAGCGCCTATGCAGAAAGTCAGCGGAAATATCGAGTGAGTGCCTGAGAGCTAATCACAGGTAAAGAAATGGAACAGGAAAAGTAGGGGTCAAAACATGGATGTGCGTACCGACAATACAGACCGATTTCGGCATGCTGGCGCGTTTATGACGAAGAGCTGCCTGGAGCATAAACTTGGGATCGTGGTCGTGTCAAAACAGTAACGACGGTCCAGAACATCACGAAGGAGCCATCATGCGCGATCCGCGACGCCGTGGTTGGTCGCGAGCAGGATGTATACAAGTGCAAGTTGTTCCGCGCGCCGGTAACGAAACAAGTGCGGGTGACGTCGAAAGCTCGTGGCGATGCTGTCACGAACGCGTGAAATTCGGGGTTTTGCGACCCAATCTTAGCGCCGGCCTACCGGCCCCCCAATTCCGAGCAGCCAATCAAGCGTGAGCAGAGTCAACTTCCTCTTCCAGATTTCCCCGCAGAAAAAAGGCCAAAACGGACTTGATGCGGGAATTGCGACCGTCACGTTTGTTTTCCGGCCATGGCGTCATCTACGAATGGATTGATATCCGTCTCGTGCCAGTGAAACAACCAACCCTAGCAACCCGGAGGGACAAACATAAAAAGAGTTCTCATGCATGATGCATCGTCACAACAAATAGACTCCATTTCAGTCCCGTGACTGTACGGGTACGGCGTATTACTTACATATAAGAGCATGTAATCACTCATCCGTCATTTTCTTAAATTTCAGTCTGCCCTCGACACACCACTATTTCTAGCAACAGCCCAGCGAGTCCTTTCCGTCAGAGGCAAGCAAAGTAGCAAAAGCTCGGACACTCCCAGGACACTCATAATAACCGAAGTCCCATAGGCATCATCATGGCTTCGTCACACCACGTCCTCATCATCGGCGGCCACGGCAAAGTCGCTCAGCTCCTCACGCCCTTGCTGCTCAAGCGCTCCTGGACCGTCACCAGTATTATCCGCACCCCCGAGCAGGCTCCCGCTGTGAGGAGGCTCGGCGAGAATTTGCCAGGGAAGCTGCGCGTTCTAGTGTGCAGCGTCGGCGATGTGTCTACGCAGGAGCAGGCAGCGGCTATTCTGCAGGACCTGAAGCCTGATTTTGTGGCTTGGGCTGCGGGTACGAGACTGTCCATTCCTTTGATCACGATATGCAAAAGGAAGACGGGAACGGGCTATAACTGGTCCGGAGAACAGACAGAATGAAGTAATAAGAAGAAAGAGATAATATGCTAACGGGATGACGATGCACTACAGGCGCTGGCGGCAAAGGTGGTCCCGAAGCCGTACGTTCAGTTGCCCATTTCCATCTCAACCACTCTCGAAATTCACCTCCACTGACAACAAGTCTTGAAACACGCAGACCTATAGAGTAGACCGCGACGCGGCCATCAACTTCATAAATGCCTCCGCTTCCATCCCCTCCATCACGCGCTTCCTCCTCATCTCCTACAACGGATCCCGCCGCGCCGGCGCCGCGTGGTGGCCTTCTGGGGAGTGGGACGAGTACAACCAGAGCGTGAACCACAACGTCCTCGCGACTTACTACCAGGCCAAGATTGCTGCGGACGAGGCCCTCTACGAAGCGTCCAAAAAGAGCTCTACCCTCGTGGGCATCGATCTCCGGCCCGGCGTGCTTACGGAGGAGCCCGCCGGTAGGGTTGAGCTGGGAAAGACAAAGCATATCAAAGAGAATGTGAGTCGTGCGACGGTGGCTGCGGCGGCGGATGCGCTGTTGGCGGCAGATGGCGTGAGGTCTGGATGGATTGATTTGCTGGATGGGGAGGAGGACTTGGATGCTGCGGTGGCGAGGGTCGTGAGAGAGGGGGTGGATTCTGCGGAGGGGGAGGCTATTTACTCCAAGTAGCAGTATTCGAGGTCTGGCATACTTCTTCCTCTGATTAGCAGAATACATTCGTGAATAACCGAAAGAAGAGAGGTGACTCGGTGTTGGAAAGCGTGATTGGCAATGGGAAGCTTATGGGGTGAAGTACGTACCAGGACGCACCAGACCTTCAACTTGGTTGGTCTCGCATCTCATATGTAATACATACTCATGTATGAAGGCCGTCTACTGTCCACAAGTTCACTCTTCATCCCGATGCATGTCATTACCTACAGTGTACACGAGTTGTTATTCCAACTAGTGTAAATACCAGGTTGCAACACTAGCAAATAGCAATTAGCCAACAAGCAATGATTAATTCTGGTATATCCGTTCACATGTATTTGTAAGCTCATTCGTTCGATCATCGATGTCCTGATATCTCACACTGTTGGGTTAACAGGGTAGGTGTAGTCACATCAATATGGGATGCGCATCATTAGGGTGGTGAGACAACTATCTCCAATTCATTGTATATACGAAGAATAAAGGTTGTTGGCTGTCTATCTAGGAACAGGAGAAGAGGAGAAAGGGGGAAAGAAGTGCGTGATCTTGGATCACGCACAGACTTCAAGCTGCGTGGCAGCTGAAGCCAACCAAGCGTGAAGTGCTCGCACGCCGTAATGCGCAACCGAATAATATACAGATGAGCGATTCCAACACTGCCAAACTTTCTCTCTTTTGCCGAGACGTGAGGGATCGCGGGTGGCCCAAGAACGAATGGAAAATCGCGGGGTTTCAAAGTGAATGAACGAGTGGACCCCAAAGGTCGTAACAGGGGCCATGAATGATCAAACTGTACACATGGAAGTTGTCAGCGCATATCGCGTTCGCGATCGTCCCAAGTATCTTCCACCAGTCCTCCATCGCCTTTCACGAGGCGTAGGAGGCCTATCAAGACACCAGTCTTTCCACCAGGCGACAATGTTAGTCAAGGTACCTGAAGAAGTTGATCAAAAGGAACGTGATGACGACAAGTGACGGTACTGCCCGGATCAACAGTATCAGCAGAGCGGGTAGCGTCAGAAGTCTTGCCCAGGCCGCGCAAGTCGTCCCAGGTGGAGGTGGCTTTCTCTGACCCGAGAAAATGTATTTGCCCTCGCAGAGTCTTTTCTTTTCCCTTTTTCCTTTTTCCTTTGATGCCGTCGAGTGAGTCTGTGGGGATTTCGTCTTTGTCGGTGTGCTTTTCGGAGAGAACGTGAGGGCCTTCGCCAACAGATTTGGCGAGCTTCTCGACAAAGGCATGGTCAGCACTTTCCAGCGGGTCTCCATCGGCGGTAGGGTCAGCCGAAATCGGTTTCTTGTCCGGGGGATCGGCGGGCCTTCTTCGACGAAAAGGGTCAATGGGTCCTTTGTCAGCGACAGGATCTCCGTTAACGGCATGGTATTCAGGGACGGGGTCTTCAGGGCTCTCTTTCTTGTCCGGGGGTTCAACAATTCGTTCTTCCTCGTGGTCTTCGGGCTTTCGATCATGAGGATCAGGAGGGTCATCGAGAATATCGTCAGCAGCAGCGTCTTTGCTGACGGTGGGGACAGCGAGAATGGAGTCTTCCTGACTTCTGTCCTTGATCGGAGCCTTGGCAGAACATTCCTCCTTGGGGTCTTCGCATGTCTTTCGGTGAATGTCAGGAGGGCCGGGAAGATCAGTGGGGGGCTCGTCGACGGCAGGATCTCTGTCGACTACAGCGTCGGAAAAATCGCCCTCAAAGTCTTTCAGTCTTCTTCTTCGAAGAGAATCATCACGGACCTCGTCAGCGGCATGGTCCTTGCTGACGGTAAGGGCTATGAGGAAGGGGTCTGCTGGGCTATCCTCCATCATCTCCAACCCTGATCGCAGAACCCCTCGGAACCTCAAGCTCATCCTTTCGCACATACCAATTTCCCCACCCATTCTTATTTACTATTATCATCAGGCCTCCAAGCCTCTTGCAGAAGACCTCGTGCCTGTGGCCATGATGATAATAATAAGAATGGGCGGAGGTATTGGTATGTGCGAAAGGGCGAGCTTGAGGTTCCGAGGGGTTCTGCGATCAGGGTTGGAGATATAAGAGGAAGAAGTTCCCTGAGGGTAGGACGGGGTGGCTACGTCCTATAAATACTTTTTCCAAATCCGGAAGCTCCGTCGCAGGTGTTTCCTCGTCGTTTTTACCAACGAGGTCCTCGTTTTCTCGTGGAACCGTAAGGTTCACTTTGGATGCTATGGCAACAGACATATCGTGGTCGGCAACAGTCTGGTCAACGGGATCGGCGGACAGTGCTTCCGTGAAAGGGAGCACAAGTTCTGGCTGGGCGGAAGCGGATTCCTCTGACAAATTCTCTTCTTTCTCTTGTCAATCGGCAAAGGGGTCTTCTGGGGCCTCAACAGGAAGCTCTTCTTCGCTGTCAGCAGTGGTAGGTGCAGGAGCTGATGTATGAGCTGGTGACGGTCTCCGCACATGGCCTGCGGGACTTGCTTTGGCAGGTCGTTGTCTCGTTCAACAAGTTCTGCCAGCTTCTCCGGTACCCGTTTCATTTTGGTGTTGAACAAATTCCGTGTCGCTCCAGCTCGTTCCTCAATTTCGTCCGAATCGCTTTGTTTGCTCTTCACCACACCTCCGCATTCCAGTCTTGAAAGACTTCGCAAAACCGGCGGTGGAGTAGTCGACCCTTGAGATTGTACTCCATGTACTCGCTGGGGTAATAGATAATTTTGGCCGTTTAATTCCGGTTCCGTGGCCTGGGCCAAGTCGACAGGCTGATCTCCTAAACGGTACCAGTCTTCCCTGATGTACATAGAAAACTCCCAAAGTTTCCTGGTGCAGGTATTCAAACGGGTCTTCGTCGTCCAGATCGGCAGAGGATGGGTCTCCGATGTCATCGCCGTCTCCAGACGATTCGTCGGATATTTCCTTAAATGTGTTGCTGAAAACGACTCCGCGGTTTTCCAACTCGTTCCTCAGCTTGGTCCGTATTGGCGTGCTCACTTTGGACCAAATTGGTCTTATCTATCGTTCGAAGTCCTCGCAGAATCGTCGATGGAGAATTCGTCCTTTGGTTTTATGGCCCAAGTACTCATTCGGTTAGAAGAGGATTTGATCTTGCAGCTCTGCTATCTTGGCTGTATTCGATTTGGCGATGGGCGAGTTGCAGACATACGGTGCACCGCACACATTGGAGGAGTATTTTGTTGTTCTTTGAAGGGAAATCACAGAGGGGAAGCGTCTGTCTGCACCCCGAGCATTTCCGCTGAGGATTCTCTTCTTCAAAATGCTCAGGGTGCAGACAGACGCTTCCCTTCTGTGATTTCCCTACAAAGAAAAACAAAATACTCCTCCAATGTGTGCGATGCACCGTATGTCTGCAACTTGAAGGCGGTTCAAATCCCCTCCCACTAATAACGTGACGCCAGGCGAGAAGTAGAAATCGACGGGCGGCAGAACGGGCTGCAAAGGCGGCGGCGGAATCTTCGACTACCCACTCGGTCCCTTTGCCTCCTTCTAAGCTTGCTCTGGGTGCAGTAAGCGGCGCCCTGTCACCGACTTCGCATTGAAAGATCCACTGGGTGATGCAGTCGCACTCAACAAAATGCAGTGACGCGAAGCTGTGCCAGTGCGCGCCAAAAATATGTGTGTTTGCGTCACGTGATATGTATTCACGTGATGCGTATTCACGTGAGAGTGTTTTTGCTCTCGGATTTCCAGGATGCTGACCAACGGGCAGAGGAGAAGGCAGGAAGACTCCACTCCATACACTCATTAGTAATTACTCACTGAGAACTCGAGCATAAACTGCGCCTTATTAGCCGTCATCCCCTGTTGTAACTTGTCGGCATGCTTACAACGTCTGGCCAGTTCCTCTCCTGTTCCCTGGTGCACTGCGTATTAGCGTCTCGCATTTGCTCTGCCACACGAAGTGCATTGACAATTTGACTGTGACGATGCCCTTGATCAGGACGTTTCAAGGCGATTATGCCAGATATTGGCTGTCGACTAATGAGGTGTCCGTGCTCCTGTTGAACGTATTCGAGGTAGCATTGTGTTGTAATGCCCATTGCCCATTGATCTCAGATTCTCAGTGGCAATCTAGACTACAGGTCCGTCTGGCTCTGGCCTTTTCCACGTGGTGGTAGGGTTGTCTGACGTTTCTCACCAGATTCCTGGTCGGAAGAGGCGGAATGATGCCATTTTCATATGGGATCTAAACAGATAATGTTACATAGCTGTACCTGTATGTCTCACTGCGTCGTCCTGCCTCCTATCGGCATTGGCGCCGGGACCAGCGGCTCCAATTCACTAATACCAGGTACCTACATACTGTAGCTCCGACTCTCCGAGTGGCGTCCGGTGATCCAGCGGCTGTAAACCAGCGGCCTCGATGCGCTGAAAGCGGCTGTGGTCTACCGTCTAGTGGCTCCAATGTGCACTGGCGCCGTCCTGTGAACCAGCAGCTCCAATGCCTCCAGGGCGGGTCATGTGTACTGCCAGCGCATCGGAGTTATCAGCTCATGATTCATCATGTACATATTTTGAATATGCAGGAATTGCCGGGGAGAGACAGGAGGACAGTGGAGGACATTGTGTATATATATCGCTGGCTCTCCCCTTGGTCTTAGAGTTCCTTGTAGAACCATAGTCGATTTTTGCGTTCTAGACATTCGGTTCCAAGCCCTAAATACAGGCTTGTCACAAAAAATATTAACTCTTCTTCTGCACCTATCTTTGTCTTCACCTCAATTCTTTTATTCCTGAATCATTTTTTCTCTTTGGTTAACATGTGCCAGTCGTGCCGCGAGCCAGCCTGCATCTTGTGAGGAAGGCATAACCACCTGTCCCGCTCAAAAGGTCAAGTGACCAAGTTGCACGTCTGCAGCTTGATCGAGGCTATATTCGACAAAGATCCAGAGCGCATCGTTTTCTCCTCACAACATTGTCGTGAGCATTGCTGCAGTCTAGAAAAACTCGAGAAGCCTTCGTCAAGTCGTATCGCAGCAACGAAAGCCACTTTGGATGCCGATCGCACTTCCATTCCGGACAAGTACAGGGAATCACTAATCACTCCCGATTATGAGCGATGAGGCAGCCCTTCGACTTCCAGATCATCAACCTTGGGACCACAAGATTGGCTTGGTCGAGGGTCAAACACCACCGGCTGGCCCGTTGTACGCGATGAGCGAGCGCGAGATGAAAGCCCTGAAGCCTTGGCTGGACTCAATACTCAAATCTGGTCGCATCCGCGAGTCTACGGCGCCCTGCTCAGCTCTCTTGATGTTCGCTGAAAAGAAAGATCCCGAAGATCCTCTTCGACCCGTTGTCGACTACCACGCAATCAACAAGATGACAGTTCCAGTCAGGTAGGTATCCTGTTCCGTTGATCCAAGATATGCAAGATCATTTACAAGGAGCTCAGTTCTTCATCAAGACCGACCTGAAGTCCGGTTTCAACTTGATTCGGATTGCGAAAGGGCATAAATGCCTTTCGGGCTAATGAACACCCCGGCAACATTTCAAGCTTTGATGAATCACACATTCCACGTCCTTCTCGACGCCTGAGTCCTCGTTTACATCGACGACAACATTATTTACGCACCAACGATGGAGAAACATGACGAACTAGTCAGCAAAGTTCTGCAGATTGTCGACATACCACTTGGCAGTGGCCGCCCACAAATGCCACTGGGCTGTCACCAAAGTCGAGTTCCTTGGTTACAACATATCGACAGAAGGTATCTCAATGACCACTGAAAGGACTCGGTGTATTCAGTTGTGGGCAGTTCCATCATCGTTGAAGGAAGTCCAGAAGTTCATTGGATTCTCGAACTTCTACCGCCGATTCATCCAAGACTTCTCGAAAATGGCTAAACCGCTGACCGACTCCGTCAAAGTTGATCGCAAGATTGGTGATAATTCATGAGAGCTTGAAAGGTTACTGGGGCGTTCATAAGCCCGTCCGTATCAAGTTAAAACCGGACTTCAGGTCGATCTTGGTGAAGAATCGAGCTCCTTGTAGATGGTCTTGCATGTCCTGGATCAACGGGATCGGATACCTGGCTGGGATCGTCATTTTGTTAATTGCGCGGTAATCGACGAGTCGAAGAGGATTCTCGGGGTCTTCCTTTTCAGCGAACATTGAAGGTGCCGAACATGGAGCCGTAGACTTGCGGATCCGACCAGATTTGAGCATGGAATCCAACCAAGATTTCAGCGCAGCTATCTCCCGATCGCGCATGGCGTACAGAGGACCCGATGGTGGTGTTTGACCGTCGATCAAGTCAATCTTGTGATCCCAAGGTTGATGATCCGGAAGTCTAAGAGCTGCCTCATCGCTCATGATCGGGAGCCATTCCCTATACTTGTCTGGGACGGCAGCGCGGTAGACCTCTGTAGTGGCTTCTGCTGCCGAGATACGGCTTGGTGAGGGTTTGTCGAGGTTCTCTAGGCTGAAGCAATGCTCACGACAATGCTGTGAGGAGAAAACAATGCGCTCTGAATCTTTGTCGAACAGGTTGGCAGGCTGATGCTCCTGCATCCACCAATGGGGAAGGATCGCGTCGCAATTAGAAAGGTTACTTAGTTCGAATACCAAACGCGTAAAGTGGTCCTGCTGATGTCTTAGGACGAGAGGCCTGGTAACGTATCGTCCTCCCGTCTCGTCTTCCACATCGTTGAAGCCATACAATGTTTTCTTCCATGCCCTCTTCTGCATGGGGATGTTCGCCTTCCTTGCCGTGGATAGCGAAAAAGCCGGAAGGCTGTTACCTCCGTCGAGCAAGACTCGAATGGGGAGCTCGCAACCATTGACTAACAACGTCATAGTGACAATGGGTCACCGGAAACTGGTTCCTGAATGGTAGACGTTCAGCTTTTCAAGTCACGACTGGTACGTGAGGTCAAGAACAAAGAGAGCAACGAGCCAATCGAAAAATCACGCCTTGCCATCATGATAAACAATGACAAGGACAAGGATGGCTACCTCACGCAATCACCTACATTGCAGAGAGCGGCCCAGAGATTGGCGATAGCACTGGCCCCGACCCTGAAAGGCAAGCACTTGACGATGTTCATCCGCGACATCATCCAAGCATACGTACAATCGGTCACGAGACTGAACCGGATCATCATCGCCAGGCTGCCTCGCGAAATCGCGCATATGTACCCCCGCAACACTATCATGCTAGTCATAAAATCTCTGTACGGAGTCCCAGAAGCAGGCACTCACTGGTGGGTAGCATACTACAATCACCATCGCGACAAGCTCAAGATGAGAACTTCCACATTTGACCCATGCTTGCTGGTTACGACAGAGGAAAGTGGATGTTAGTAAAGCTTCTTTCAATGAGGCCCAAAGTTTGCCCAAGTCTGACTTTGGTGATTCCTTGTCTGACTTAGGAACGGGTTTCTGTCGAGTGACCAGTGTCACGGCGTTGGTCGCTGAATTCTCCTCGTAGATCGCCCCCGCCTCTTTCAACTCCTCGATGAACTCGGTGTCGGTCAAGATTCTGTTTCTGTTCCATGTATTCATCATATCGACAATCGGAGCAGGAGCAGGTAAAGCGGTGCGGATCGCGCGTCTTTCGCCTAATCCTAGAGCCTGGCCCGATGTGTCAAACTCCATGGATTGGGCCAAATAGTCATTGGTGTCCCCGTCGTACTTGAGTTTTAATATCCGTTGATAATTCCTCGCATCCGCGCCTTTATCAGTGAATCTCACATTGAAGTCTGCCTCAAAGGAAGTCCACGAATCGATGAGTCCTGCAACTTTCAATCGTTGTATTCTGTTCATATGCCAGAGCAGGGGTCTTGTCCGTGTGATGCGACCCAATTGATTTTGATCGCGTCCGCGTCCAAGTAGAAGTGTTGGAATCGCACAAGTTGGCGGCACAACACGGAATATCCTCGGCGTTTCATGTTAGGTGGGATCGCACGTGACGAGCTACGATCCCTGGTGAACAGGATAAAGGGGCCCTTTCCTGTTCACTCTTAGATAGAAGAGAAGACAAGACAACTGAAACCAAAGACCTACGATACTGTGTGACGGTTTGATATTTGCATGCATGCATGCTTGCTCTCTTTACTTTCCCTTTGCGAATCTAACAAAAAGGTTACTGTGGCTCACCAAGCACGGAAGGTGGTTAAATCCTTGCCGCTGAAACGAGCGGGCTTCGTAAAATGGGCGGACGTTCCGACATTGGTGCTCGTAATGGGACCTTTTTGACGAGTTAGGACCAGTCGTCTAAGGTCGCCCGTCTCCTCTTGAACAGAGTGGAAAGCTCTGGTCAAAGATTCGACCTGGGTAGCCATTGACTGAACCTGGGCAGCCAATGTCTGCAGGAACAAATCCATGGTGACCGAGGCTTGGTCTTGGTGACCAGGAGTCTTGACTCTTAGCCGACTGATGAGGGACCTGCGGCAGTTGACGAGAGGCAGGCTGGCTTGTAGCACGGCTGGTAGAAGCCCTGGTGACGCTCTGCTGGCGCGAGGCATTTTGTGATGAAAAATAAAAGAATTGGTTGATGAATAGAAGAACTGGGATGAAGGTGGAAGTGAAGAATTGAGGTGGCTAAGTCTAATTAGTTGAACAAGTGAAGATGAAAAATATGTGGATAAGACCGTAGAGGAAGAGTCGATTTTTTGACCCTGTTTCTTCTAATGTATGAAATCGGTATTGCTCAGTGGTTTGTCCCTCTGCCAAGTATACATCATGTCGTTGGAGCCACGGACCGGGTGGAGGCGTATGAGGTTCCAAGGTTCAAACTTTCCGGTGCGAATGTCGTCAATGTCCTCGACAAAAAAACTTGCGTTTCGGTGTGAAGAAGTCATATTGTTCACCGCTGTACCTCTTTTTTTGTCCGAGTAGCCTTCATCCACGTCACGAATAAGGCGTATATTGTCACTCAATGGACTCTGCTTATTCATACGCTCGAAAACAACGCCTTTGCACACGCACTCTCCGGCGATGACCCTCGCCAAGTCATCATACACTCAGGACCCAAGTTTTACTTTCACCGATATTCTGACGACGACTTCCGAGGCATCATCCCGATACAAAAAAGTCGAATCCTCGACAGGTTCTCAGTTTTCTAAATGGGATTTCTACTACACGAACAACCGCACTGCGGACTCAATCATTGCTAAGCTGACAATTTCTGTGGGCTTGTCAAAGGCTCCGTAGACAAAGTTGTTGAGGAAAACGAGTTGCGTCGTGGCCTTTGTCTTCTTGGGTGGGATGTCGAAGTTCGAAGTAGGAATGGAAAGCTTCGCGGAATGGAAAGCTTCGCAGAATGGAAAGCTTCGCAGAGTGCTGCCAATTGGTACAATAGCTTTCGTAGACTAGTATGGAGTTGTTTTTCGAATTCGCAGATACCATAGGCCATGATCATTGATCGTCCCGGCGCTTTCATGGTGAGTCGTGACATGCGTCCAAATGAGAGGATTCGGGTACTTCTGGCGTGACGTGTCAGGGCAGAAAGTAAATCGAACTGTCGGGAAGTATTCATGTTTTAAAAGAAGTCCATTCTCAGCAGAATGGCCTGTCGCACAGGGCTTTCGAGGGTGCCAACACGTTGTAAGGACTTTGCGATGTCTTCTTCCTCTTACTCCTCACAGGTTGGGGATATCGAAAGGCGACAACCAACCTCCCGTCAAACCCCCCAAAAGATACAGCGCCGCAAGCGTCCCTACCCTCGCAGAGCTCGAGCTGACGACAGTGACAGGCGGCTGGAACCAAATCCATACGCCAGTGCCAGCGAAACTCGGAGAATCCGGGCTTCGTGCCTGTTGAGTCAAAATGGGGGGCAAAATGAATTCTATTCTATTGGGCTGAAGAGCTTAGTATTCCAAGAAGTGGGAAGGCGAAGACATGTGCGTAGTACGGCTGTCACGTGTTGCAGCTCTTGGTATCGAGCATGGCTTAGTTATTTCAATATCAATGGATCATCTTTGAGAAACCTGGCTGCAACGATGCGCGCAGGCGAGCGTTGATTTTTGGCGACCTCCTCCCGGCCTTTCCAATCACGGGTAGTTTTCCCGTTTCACTATTGGTGCGAATAGGTCGCCTGGCCCTCTAAGTACGTTTTGAAGCTCAGGGTTGTTCTTTGTTCTGTATGCGGCGACACAGTTCATCGCTGCTTCAGATGGGCGCCACCATGTAGGAGCCTTTTCGTCATTGACATGCCAACAATCTTCGACTCCATGATGACAGCCACATACTGGGCATTTTTTTTTCGTGTTCTCAGTCTCATGTTTTGATGACCGCTTGTTTGATGGGGGTGCGGGCTTGCGCTTAGCTCTTTTTGCAGATGGCGCGCTATCCATAGCGGACGGGGCATCCCTTTTGCTACGCTGAGCGGCGGCCTCAACATCAGCGAGAAATGACGCATCATCAGGTGTAGCAAAAGCGTCAGCTCTGTGTTCCTCTGTCATAGGAGGATGGCACAGATTCATGTGGCTCCGGAAGAGCCGAATCATCTCCTTTCTGGTCATGAGAGGGTCAAGCCTTCCTGAGTTCTGGAAGGTAGCAGCCCATATTGGTTCATGTTTCGATACTGCATTTATAAAGTCTCTCATGAGTACTTGAATTTGCAAAGCGTCAGCGACGCCTTGTGTTGCTGCACGTGAGGAGGCTTGGTCATATTCGGCCAGCCATGTCTCTCATGTGTTGTAGTTTCGCATCGGCTTCAGAGCGTCACGATATCGATCGCGTGCTCGCTCTCGTTCGAAGAGATCGTCCACTCCGACTGAGATTTTGAGGTTGAAGATCCACTCTTGAAGGGATTGACCTGGGAAGCAGCTCGTGCGCTGTAGGTGCGGCAATACTGTTGATTGTACCAGCTCAGTCAGGTGGCAGATGCTCTTTTGCTGTGTCTTATATTCGCTATAATTAAGCTTGTATTCCTCGGTAAGCGCCCTGTGACGCTCCATGTCTTCTTTGTAGGCCTCCAGGTCCTTAGGCGATAGCTCTGAAGGATTGGAAGGTTCCTGAACGCTTGTTCCTCGACAATACCCCGATAGACTTGGAAGCATGGGACGCGTTGGTTTTTCGAGAAAGGGAACTGGGCAATCTAGTTTGATGTTGTCCCAGATATTGTGTGCTGCAGCGCGACCTTGTATTTGGAAAATCCAAGTCGTCCAATCCTGACGGTCGCACAGAAGGACGAACGCGTCGTGTTGGGGTTTCGTCATTTTGTTTGAAAGATTGTAGTCCTTGATTGATGTTGTTCGAAAGATTGGAGACCGTTATTGATAGGTATGTAGCGTCAAAAATTTGGTGAGACTTCCATCATCAGACTTTTATGTGTCCTTCAATAATGTGATGCTTACCTAATTGTGAGCTGTCTGATACATAATAATAAATCTTCGAGTCTTGGGCCTGAGTTCAGACAAACTGGGGAACAGGTACCCCACTATTTTGGAGCTAGGTTCCTAGGTATCTAACCTCCTGATTCTGAAGGCTGTGAAGTCCTACGGAGCACTGTAGGTTCTAGGTATGTAGGTACACTCACCCCAGCCCACGGTACAGGAGGTACATACATGTACGGAGTATATACTCCCGTCCTTCGCCGATTTTGCGTACCTATGTACATTATAATCACATGCCTCAGCCCCCCTTGTCATTCAGACTCAGAGAGAGCATCGATAACTTTTCGAAGATTAGTTTCTGCCATTCCTTTGGGTGAATTTCGATACCGATGGAAGGGCGAAATACGTCGAGCAACGTGCATGTGGTGCCTACGACCTTGTTTGCAGTGGCTGGCAGCTGCACAAGCACAGAATTCGGAACCCATCGAAACCGCAAAACTCAACAGAAAGGTTGTATGTACATACCTACCTAGTGAGATGTATTCAAGACTCAAGTCCACGGTTGGGGTTTGCCATCTGCCACTGTATCCTTCTGTTGAGTTTTACGATGTCTGTGGGTTCCGGATTTCGGGCTCAGAAGGATTCGCTCAGGGAATAGCAAAAAATGACTTTAGCGAAGTTATGCACAAAGTTCTGGCAAAATCAAGAGTCCGTGCCTCCTCCGTCTATGAATGCCTCTCATCTTGGAGGAAGAGAGGTGTGACGCGTGAGACGATTCACGTGAAAACAAGGTAGATGAGAAAGGACGACCAAAGAAAGGATGAAGATAATGAAATGGATCAAGCCAAGACTCGACTACGAGTCTACGACATCTTCTGCCAGGTGCTCTCTCTTCTCCGCTGCCCTCGCGAGTCGCGGCTAACCATGGTCCAACTTCCAACTTCCAAGTCCCGCCCCCACACATCGTTGCCTCCCGAGTCCCGAGTGTCGGCAACCACGAGACGACAAGACGCAGACACACCTCACCCTCGGCCCCTGAATAGCATCATACGGAGTAGTCCATTCAACTTCCTCTCACCTGTCACTGACAAGCCGTAAAACCCAGCCCAAATGGCCGACAAACCTCCCCTCCCTCTCACGCCCCTCAACCGCGTCCTCAGTCCACCCCTCAATCTCTATCCGCCAAACACACCACCAGACCTCTTCGCATCCGCCCTCAACCACTTTATCTCCATCCCCTGGTGCGCCGCCCTCCTCTCCCCCTCCCGCTCCTTAAAGTGCTCCTCCACCTCCGACAGCCCCGGACCCATCATCACCTTCATCCCGCAGTGTTTCAACCCTCTCTCCCCCAACCACGACCAGTTCGTCGGCGCAACCCTCGCATCCCACGCCCGCGGTCTAAACCACATGCTCTCCTTCTTCCGCGCCTCACAGCTGCATGATCCCACAAAGCCCATCCAGCGAGTCGATACGCTCTTCTCTCTTGGGGATGGACTCTCTGGCTATGAGGGGTTGCTTCACGGGGGCATGACGGCCACGATGATGGATGAGGCGATGGGGACGGTCAATGAGATCAACACGGCGTTGGGGAAGGAGGGGCTGGTGTATCAGCGGAGTAGCGTGACTGCAGGGATGGAGATTCAGTTTTTGAGACCGGTGCGGATTCCGGGGGTAGTTTGCGTTGCGGCGTGGAGGGAGGGTGGGGAGGGGAGGAAGACGAGGATGAGGTGTGAGGTTCGGGATGGGGAGGGTGAGGTTTTGGTTAGGGGGGGGAGTACGTGGGTTGCGATGAAGGGGAATTTGTAGTGAGCTCGGGGAGTCTGTTGTGCCGCGATCATGATGAGACCGTGATTACAGACTAGCTTGGACAACGAAACGCTCTGGGGTAGCCATGGAAGGAAAGAAAATGGCTTAGTAGGGTTGGTTCATCACTCCAAGTGGGATTGTTACGACGGGGAACAAACGTTTCAAGAAGAGATGGGGAGAGCCGAGATTGAATATTTCACGCTGTTGCAGCAAGAGGTATATTGTAATACAAAGTTCCCAGACAAAAGCAACCAATTATCTCTATAAAATACTCAACGGTCCCTCTTGTCCATCATCATTGTTGTTTTGTCATGCTTCGTAACACGACCATTAATTAGTATTTTTGGATAACGCAGCTAACCGCGAACCTTATAGACAGAGGAGAGGAAAGAAGAGGGTCCTTGCTTCCCCTTTATGTTATTAGGTTGCTGCCGAGGTCTCTGCCTTCTTTCCCGGCAAAGCCCCCTTGATAGCCTGCTTCAGCTGAGACGGATCCTCGACGGCCGCCAGAGCAGCTTCACGCTTACTCTTCCCACCAGCCTCCCAAGTTGAGTCGCGAGCTTCTAATCTACTCTCGGCGGAGCTGATGCTGCTCGCGCTCCTGTTCATGACGACATTGATCATGCGACCCTCGTTCTTCTTAGTATCGCGCTGAGCCTGCTTCATCTCCTTCAAGCGCTCGGTCTCCCAATGCATGGCGACGACACCAAGGCCCGGGAAGTTCTTCTCCAGAAAGGCCTTCAGCTTTGGCAAGATGGACTTATCCGGCCTGTAGGTGCCCGAATCATTGTCTATGACAAGCTGGTAAAAGGACGGATCAGTGGGCGGATCATCCTGGGGCGGTCCCCCAGAGATTTCGTCATCAGGATGGACCTTCTCCTTGGGTTCCGGGTCGTCCGATGAAACTGGCCGCTCAAGTCTGCGTATGAAGAATTCGCCAGAGCAGGCAATGTATGGTGCCACATTGGAGTGCATTGTGTGTTTACTGAGAAGATCGATGCCAAACTCCTTCCCGGTCTCTGTAAACCGGAACGTTCCATCCAAGGTAAGGACATAGGTAAAGACCCTACCGCCTTCGTCAAAGTGCGCAAGTCGTAAGAAAGAAAGCGCAGCTTGCTTGGAACACGGCTCAAACGACCCCCACTCGGTGGACTGGTCAAAGTTGTATATGCGATTATGTTGCTTGTGCAGCGCCAAGTTGAGAATCTTTCCACGAAGGCCAGTCGACGAAAACATGGAGCCAATGATGGGCCGGAACTCTACAAATCGATGGTAGAGCTCTGGCGGGACCGGGCCTTGCAATTGCATCTCATTTGCTTGGAAGCTAGGTACATGTCAGTGGATTGTGATAAGAACGAAAAGAGAATGATGGAAAAATAGGTCTCGTCTTTAGGTAGCAGTACATACTCATATTTCTGGCTCTTCTTCTTCTTGCTGTCCTCCTCCTCGCTTCCATGCTTCTCGTGATCTTGCTCCGCATCCGTGTTGACTTTAGTTCCTGTCAGTCGCCCAATCATGGGACTAAAGTGCTTCGTCCATCTCGTCGGGCCCACGGTGTACATTTGCGCGTGTGGGGGGTCTGATTTGCCCAGGATCTCCATCGTGATGCACAGGCGAGGCGTGACATGCATGTCAGCGTTGAAGCAGGTGGTAATAGCTTGGAGTACGAGAGCGCGTTTGCTAATTATTCGCTTCTTAGCGTCAAATTCTTTGCCCGGCGCTGGAATTCCGTCCCAATCTTCAAAAAGCTGCGGGACCTTGACAGTAACGTTTCCCAGTCGATCATCTTTGTCAGGGGAGTCCTCGTCGTACAGGCGGCACTTGAGTGTAAATCCCGAGGCCGGCACATTCGCGACAATCCAGTCCTCGTTCCATTCCGGTTCGGTCGTTCTACGTTTCGTTTGTGTGCGATAGACGAGGTCGGGCTCTTCTTTGTGTCTTTTAGGATTCGACGCCTTCAACGTGGCCGTCAAGAAGGGGTCCGAGGAAACAGTAGTCAAGTCTCCTGGTGGGAGGTTGGCGGCGTACTTGAAGCAGAAGCGGACGGTGTATCCAGGCGGCGCATTCGGTAGAGGCGTTTGGTCGAAACCGCCAGGGGGCTTTTTCGACTTGACAGCTTTCTTCAGGCTCGCCGGGCGCGGCAACTTATGCGAATTCTGCCCATTCTGCTTAGGTTCCAGGGCATCAGCGTCGGGTCTGTCATGAACATCAGACCCTGCTGCTTGGTCCAGCGGACTCTCTGCGGTCGTTGCCATTTCTCAGGGGAAGCAAGAAACGTCTGGCCTCGGAAAGACCAAAAATAAGATTGAAGACCGTCAGGCAGCGTCAATGGTCGCAACGGTCGGCGTGAACCGGAGATATATGAGATGCGCGAACCTTGATCAGGTCGAGAAAGGCACAGTCGCCTCTGGAAAAGGGGGGATTTCGATATAAGAGTCTATCTATGTAGGTAAAGATGCTACAAGGATATAGAACGAGCAAGGTAGATGCGCCAAGCAAGGAGTAGGAACGCGCGAAGGAGGAAATAAAGCAGAACGAGGGACGAGTGGGCAGCAAGTGGGAAATGAGATATCGAGGCACATGGAAAAGGTGAGGAGTATTCGCGGCCGGCACAAAAGAGCCGACCAAGCCACAGCATTGGCGCCTGTGCACCGCCGATGTCGAAGTGCTAGTGAGCTTCAGTGTTAATTAGGTAGTGTCACTCCGACTCACAGCCTACAGGGTTCGACGGCCAATGTCAACAACACGTCGCATCCGAGATTGCGCCTCTTCTCTACCTTCTCCTCATGTGGCCCCCAGATTGGATGGAATCCGAGTGCGGGGCCTTATGATTGCGATTTACTGGAGCGAAAGGCACATGCAAAAAGCCGAGCAATCCGCTGCCGCTTTGCAGCTTGCTGTCAGCTCAGCTTTGCCAGCTTGGGCGATCCAAAAAGTTGCGTACATAGGTACATACATACCTATATGGACGGAGTACGGAGATCATAATTTGCCTGGAAAGCGTCATCAGGACTGCGCCTACAACTTCATCGACTTGTCAAGGGCCGCTTCGCTGACGAATCCCGGGCCGCTCCACCTTGACGATGATGGACGTTGCCCGAGTGAAGAACAGGGGTTGGTAATGGTACCTAAATTCTAATGTAGGCGATTCTGGACCCTTGTACCGTGTACACCAAGATTTGTCTTGTCGGATCATCGGGATTGGACTCTCTACGGAGAGGTAAATTTAGGTACATTAGGTAGGTAGGTATGTAGATAATATGTATGTACCTTTCCCATTTACCTACATATGTATGTACCTACTTCTCATACCATCCATCAGTGATCACACGATCACTTCTTGACTCCTCAGTCCACATGCATCTTGTCGAAGCCAACCACCGCCCACTTCCCACTGTTGGTGTCCAGAGTTAAGTTGCTGTGCTTGATCTTGCCGTCTCTCAACGCCCCCGACTCGGCCTCACCACCGCCGATAGGCCGGTCAAGATGGTTGGCTCCGGCATAGATCGTGAAATTGGCCAGAGGAATGTCCCAGCCGTTGCGAGTGGCGACACTGGGAGAGCCTGCGATGCAGCATATCCAACGTTAACATAACTCCTTAGTCTGACCTGACCGTTTCGATCAACCAAGATGGACCATGTGAAGAAAGGCCACTTACCATAATACTTAGCCGTTGACTTCTCAGCGGTGACGGTAAGATGGAAATATCCGCGATAGTAACCCTCCTGCCAAGCCAGCTCCTCATTGCGTCGAATCATTCCACGGGCAGCGTCTCCTGCCACAGGCTCAATAGGACCTTTCTGGCCCGTTGAGCTGGTTGCCGTGCCGCCGAGTTCGACACCAATGGCGCCGCTTCCGGAGGCTTGGTCGTAGGGCTTGGTTCCGAGCCAGGCGAGGTCCGAGACCCAATTCTGGTGCGTGTCGCCCGCGAGGAAGAGGTTGTTGTCTATCTTGTTGTCATACAAGTGCTTGAGGGTTCTGTTTCGATTGGCTACGTATCCCTAGAGACGTCAACGTCATGTTAGCGGCCGCACGCTGACAGCTTCGCGTGTGTTTCCACATTGTATGATGTATCAACCTACATCCCAAGCATCGCCATTGGTAGTCCATTGGTCATTCTGAAAGATGCGAGAGAACATGATCTGGTTGCCAATGACTCGCCAGATAGCACCGCGTCTCTTGGAACGGCTTAGGGTCCGGTAGAACCAGTTTTCCTGACGGGCTCCCATCAGTGATCGGCTAGGATCGTCAGAGATGAGGCTGATGTAGTGCTTGTTCCAGTCTGAAAGATGACGCCTTAGCCTGTCTTCTTCTTCGTTGCCAAATTGAGAACCAGATTATGGCACTTACAAAGATCAGTGATGCTGCGGTCATAGTTTCGAGTGTCGAGGATGACAAGATCGAGAAGTTTGCCCATCTGAAAGGATCTCCAAACGCGGAGACCATCATCAAGATCTGTCTGTCTGTGGATGTAGACATTGTTTCCGTCAGTGTTCTATTCAGAATATGTGCAACTTGCATTGGATCTCTTCCCTACCGGATAGGCATCCACTCGAAGTAAGATCGCACAGCATGGACCTTTCGCGTATCAACAGAAATGCCGGCGCCAGACTTGAGGAAAGAATCTTCCGTGTTGTTCAGCCCGACAAACCCGTCCCTGTACCCGTTGTCGGAAAACTCTGCGTTCAACAATTGCCCGTTAGACACAGCAACTTGAAGACTCTTTTGCGCAATTGAACGTACCATGGTCGTCCCAGGTAGTGATCCACGCGAAATTTTGAGATAGAAGCTGCAGATCGGGATCGCTGCGATGCTGTTCGGCCATTCGAATTAGTATTTTCTACTCCCTTCTTCTCTCTTGAGCATTCCCTCTTCGTCATCGTACACTCTGTTGAGGAAATTGGTACGTACCAGCCCATGACGAGTTCGGTAGTCATGCAAAGTCCACAGCATCTTGGTAGGCTTCGTAGCACGCTCCCCTTCTTTGCCGTACTCATACATGTAATCGCCAAGATGGATAACATAATCATGTTCATTTTTCCTGGCAGCGTTACCATACACATTGAAGTAACCAGCCGCTGACACCACAGTCTCTCGAATTAGCCACTGTTCATACATTGTGTGGTGGCGGAGAAAGGGTGGAACTCGGAGTTGTACATACCGTAGTTGCTGCAAGAGAAGACTGCGAAACGCAATTTGGAGACAGCGTCGTCCTTTCTCGGCGCAGTCATGGTTCTACCCATGGGGCTTTTCACACTATCTGAGCCACAGACGTTGAATTGGTAGGAGTATTTGGTCAGGGGCCGCAGTCCCTTGGCCTCAACCTATTCATCATAATGAGTCCCATGTCACTCTCCTATAGCGTTGTCCTCGTCTTCCCTTTTCCCATTTGCAAGACATGACAAATATGAGCTGGGGAAAGAGTGTAGCCCACCTTGACCGTATAATCAACATCCGACGTCGTGTACGCCCGTCCGTACGTGACCGGCCTTGGAGCCTCATTGTCATTATCATCATCATCATTATCATCATAATCACACTCGAAGACCTTCCACTCCACGCAAATAGGATTCGGATCCGTCTTGGCAAATCTGTCCGTCTCGTGGCTCCAGAGAGGCACGGTCCCCTCGACGGGGGCCTCGCTACTGTCGGACTCGTTGGTCGGCGCAACACGGGTCCAGAGAATGACGCTCTCGGGCCAAGGATCGCCGGATGCCACGCCATGGGTGAAGTGTAGCTGTGAGGCCTCATACGCGATACTTCCGCGCTTCCAGGACCGGCGCTCTACCAGGGCAACATCGATGCCAAGCCGGGGATGGCGTCTGGACGGACTGTCGTAGTTGAGATTCCCGTCGAAGCTCGCTGTGGCTAGACCAGGAAGCAGCAGACTGGCGGCGCAGAGCAAGACGTGGCTTCTCATTTTTATTGTTATTTTGGACAGGCCAAGCAAAATGGAAGCAATCACAGCTGTATGAGGTTCAGTCTGAAATCATCTGATTCATAGGAGCGGTCGGTGTGTCTCCTATATGTCTCGATGTTGCTTTCGCCGCTCTAATGAAACTGTACTGTTGCATTGCCGGCATAGATATCCCGAAGGCTGAAGCCATGCATGGCATAGATATTAGGTACTGTAGCAATGAGCAGCCTCTTCTCAACGACAATAGAGGCCGTGGGACCATCGCCCAACGAATTCTCATCACCACGGACACGTTTCTTATCATTAGGTAGTTTTCCGGCCGTTCTTTTCGCTCGGGGCCACATCTCACAGAGACTGTGCCACAGAGCCCCGCGATCTCCTCACAATCCGAGAGACATTTCTCGGTGTGTAGAAGCGGCGTTTTCAACGGACCAGAACGGTAGGACAGTATTTCATGCCACAAAACGGGGCAACAGGCTCAACGTGTATGTCTCCTGATTCTCCATTGGCTCGGCCATTCGTCCGAGTGTCAAAAGAAGGAAAGGTAAAAAGAAAGCAAGAATGAAAAGAAAAACTCAGACTTTTAAAACCCGCGCTCGCTGCGATTTCCCCATGCCATTGTCTTGGATCTTCGCGTTTGTGTCTGTTCTCTCATGACACCAAGTGCGGGAAAACGTAGTGTCTGTCCCATGATGCGATGCAGCGATACAGCCTCCATGGGATTTACGTCCCGGACTTTCGACTGTTTTGTTTGTGTTGCGATTACGGAGGTGGATTACCGTTGGTGTTGGTGTTGCGAGTCGCGAGTAGAGTTTTTGGGTAACTTGTACAACCAGTAGAGCTCTCGCTGGATGTTTCAACAGCCAGATTCGAAGTATGTACCCCCCATCATATTGGGTTCTGCAGCCTTCTGCGTAGTAGGTGTTCTTGATTGATAACTTTTGCTTGCATCATGAGAGTACAGTCCCACCTGTTTGATCGGCAAGGCGGCAGTGAAGAACGTAAAGAGCAACATGCTGCGTCATGCATCTCCGAGTACGCAATACTCATACTCAAGCTATCTGCACCAGGTTCGCTGCAAGAACAAGGCGAAGAAAGATGAGCTGATAGTGTTGAGGTTACTTCCATTGCGTTTTGGACATGCCAATCCTAATTGAGCCATGGCATGTGCCCACTTGACGAGCGCAAATTGTCTGCAGTGTGCACAAGCTGTCAGATATTGGACTCGTCTTTGTGCTTCACTAGCATCAAAGCTTGTGAGTTATGGGTCCCAGGACTCCCAGGAAAGGCCCAAAACTGACATTGATCGCTCTCGATAGCTCCTGTCTTTGGCTGCCTAGTATTTTCTGTCTCGTGCTCCAACTTGATGCCGAAGGTCTCCCAAAAAATTCTCTCGCCGGCTCCTGGTTTTCTTTGGTTCGCCTTTCTTGGACCTTGGACAAAGGCGAGAAGTTAGAACATGAGCTCGAACGAGGGACGGGCCAACTCATGCAGTCATTTCCGTGATGAGATGCAAGCCGACCATGTGTGCATGTGACTACTCCGTAGACATGATCGACACTGTATGTATTCGGGCCGGTTCCATGCGTAGGTACTCGGGAGTATTGCATGCTACATATTCCATGCGTAGGCCCCTTTTCTTCAACTTGCTCATCTGCAGTCTGCCAGCCTGATTTTGGCGTTGTTGCTTCAGTTCTCTCAAAGGTCAATACGGAGTAGGTACCTAGGTACTACATAACGGTTCCGGCAAATCACCAATTGCCCAGTGCCCACTGCCAGCCCAATGGCCATATATTTTGTGGGTCTTACAATGCCGTTCTCTGCCAGGCTTCCAAACAAAGCACTTCTCTTGCACCAAACAGTCAACTCTGCGGCATAGGCGATGTGAAAGCTCGCCAGGCTCGACTGCCACGGGACTCCCCAACCTCATTCCTTCCGATGCAATGCGCCGGTTGAGAGACGAACCCAACGATGACCATGACGCCGATGAGGACATTCCTCTGCACCACAAAAAGCCGTTCGGATCTGGGCTGAAGCGGCAACGAGTCGAATTTGTTCGAGCCACAGAATCCGACAATGGCATGACATTCGTCAGCAAACCCGAGACAAAATCGACAGCTGGAGATCTCTATGCAAGCATAGTTCTCGGCGATCACAAGCCCAAGCCTGGTTCCGCACCGAAGACAAGACTCGGCACTCAGCAAACGCACTCGGCGAGTTCGAGCCTCGGAGCTGAAAATGCGTCCATCTGCCCCGTCTGCTGTTTACCCATCATGACATCGGTCAAGGAACACGAAGCCTCGGTGGCTCATCAAGTCAAGATGCCTCACGCGCACCCGCCCTCCGCGTTGGACAGATCCCGAATGGGTCTTCGAGCCCTGGAGTCTCTGGGCTGGGATCCTGATGCGCGGCGCGGACTAGGTCGCGAGGGAGAAGGAGTGCGATATCCCATCAAAGCGAAAGCCAAAGATGACACATTGGGTGTTGGAGCAAAGGTAGTGGACAAGACAAAGCAGGAGCCGCCGCCTCCTCCCCGAAAGCTGACGAGCAAGGACTTGAAGGCTGCCGTTGCTCGTGATAAGCAACGGGCAGAACGACTACAGGCGGAGATATATGGGAGAATTGATATCGAGAGCTACTTAGGGCGGACGATGGACGAGTAAGAGACGGGGCAGGCAGCTTCAATGTATGCCATAATGCCATAGTTCATGTATACCCGTTGGGTGTGCCCTTGAACTCATAGCAAAATAAAAGCCAAACACAGTGCCGGTCGCACATGACATGTGAGGTGCACTGTGCGTCTGTGCCCTTCCAAGCTGAAGCGGCTTTACAGGGGGATCCGGACTGATGCTACCCCACAAGCCCCCCATTGCCCCGTCCAGCGCCTCCTGCGCCTCCCGTCTATGTACATATGTACTGTACTCCGTATGTGTAGGTACATACATACCTAATGTGATGCGTTGAAACTCCAGTGCCGGCTCATCTTGAAGAGCTTCATCAAACACCGTGCAAAGGCGACTCGACTAGTCCTATTACTCCACACGCTCGCGACATTCCCGTGATTTCCGCGTCTGCAGACTGGCTCTGTACCGCTCCCCCATTCTCTCTCTTCAAGACTTGGACTTCCGCCCGACTAGATCTCCGTCGCCAGCTCCCGAGCCAAACCGACCCCGCCGCACCTCTGAGATCATCACTCGGACAGAGAGCACGAGGAGCCTGGAGCTCTCGTACTGCCCGCCATGGGTCTCTCTGTAATACAGGAACAGCATGATAGTACGGAATACACGATGATACTCTCATGGCATCACGAGATCGAGCATTGGCTAACAAATATCAGTCATTCTCAACGAGATCCGGGACATAACCCAGGGTGACGTATGGCTTGGTCTCCATGACAGATGTTACGAATAGTGTCTCTCAGAGCATAGCCTGACATTCGACCGTCTCTAGTGGAAATGTCTCATTGTGGACGAAAACTCGCGCAAGATTGTCGACAACGTTGTTACCGAAGATGAAGTGCTCAACATCAATATAGCTAGTCAGTCCAGCACTATGCTGCCCACCCCGTTCTCCAAAGCTGGATCTCAAAGCTGACCCAAGCTTCACGACAGCTATCGAGCGGATCGAGGAGCGACGGGAACCAAATCCCAGTATGGATGCCATTTACATAATCTCGCCCGAGCCACACATTGTCGATTGTCTTCTTGCCGATTTCGAGACACGACGATACCGCAGGGGGTATCTAGTGTGGACAGGCCTGTTAGATCCCACCTTGCGCCGGAAGCTCGACGACTTCCCCGGCATCAGGCAGCTGAGGGCAGCATCGCAAACGCTATTTATCGACTTTTATCCGCGAGAGTCTCACCTCATCACATTCAGGGATCCATGGAGCTTCCCCATACTATACCACCCCGCATGCAACCACTTGATTCCGAAACATATGCAGAGTCTGGCGCAAAGAGTATGTCCGGGCCATGTTCTGACAAAAAACTTGAGAAAAGGTCTAGGCTTCGTTGACACATGGATTATCTAGATTGCCGGCGTTTGCATCACTCTGGGAGAGTACCCCAGAGTTCGATTTTACCGACCCAAGAACGCCGTCCACGAGGCCTCGGTTCTCTGCTCCCATCTGGCAAGATTTGTGCAAGAGGAACTCGATGGATATGCGCATTGGAACCCCAATTTCCCCCCGCCATCGAATCGACCGCAATCAACGCTCATCGTGACGGATCGATCCATGGACCTCATGGCGCCCTTGTTGCACGAATTCACCTATCAAGCTATGGCGCACGACCTCTTGCCCATCAAAGACGCCGACAAGGTTACGTACCGAACCAAGATCAACGCGGGCATGGCCGACGAAACAGAGAAAGACATGGAGCTGAGCGACAAGGACAAGATTTGGGTCGATAACCGACACCGACACATGAAGGACACCATCGACAAACTTATGGGCGACTTCCAAAAGTTCCTAGATGAGAATCCGCATTTTACAAACGACAGTGCAGATGCCACAAGTCTCAATGCCATCCGCGAAATGCTGGCTGGCTTGCCGCAGTTCCAGGAGATGAAGGAGGCATATTCGTTGCATCTCACCATGGCGCAAGAGTGCATGAATATTTTCCAGCACAATAAGCTACCGGACCTGGCGTCTATCGAACAGACAATGTCGACAGGGTTGGACGAAGACTCGAGGAAGCCCAAGAATGTCCTCGAAACTATTGTCAGCCTCCTGGACGACGAAGCTATCTTGCCATCGGATCGACTGCG
The DNA here is from genome assembly GCA_018360215.1 of Claviceps spartinae. Taxonomy (NCBI): domain Eukaryota; kingdom Fungi; phylum Ascomycota; class Sordariomycetes; order Hypocreales; family Clavicipitaceae; genus Claviceps; species Claviceps spartinae. The sequence continues at coordinate 64,274 of SRPX01000006.1, forward strand.
CCTCATCATCATGTACATCCTGTACAGGGGCGGTGTCATCATGGAAGATGTGCAGAAGCTTCTGTTCCACGCGTCTCTGCCCTCACAAGACGGCGAAATCATTACTAATCTGGAGCTCTTGGGCGGCAAGACAAGCCATGTGCTCAAAGAGCCGCGTCAGGTGCCCCCGCCCTTGTTCCCCAGGGACCCCAAAAGCCCGCCCCCGAGCGAAGAATACGCCCTCTCCCGCTACGAACCCGCCGTTCAGTCCATGCTCGACGCGCTGACCAAGGGTACGTTGGATCAGAACGTGTTTCCCTATGTCAAACCGCCCATGGACCCCAATGAAGACTTCCTGGCCGCGCAAGGGGGCTCTCTCCGCGCCGGACGACCGAACTGGGCTGCTGCTGGTCGGCGCCCTCCGGAAAATCGCCAGAGAGTTATGGTCTTCATGGCCGGCGGCGCCACATACAGCGAAAACCGCGCCTGCTACCAAGTCAGTCGCGAAAAGGGCCGCGATGTAGTCCTCATCACCTCCCACATGCTCACGCCTCAGCTCTACGTCCGCCAAGTCGCCGATCTAAGCCGCGACAAGCGCCAGCTTGACATCCCCATGGAACGACCCAAGCCGCGAGCCCCAGCACACTTATTCGAACGACCTGCACCACCCCAACCTGCACCACCGGCAAACCACCACGCCTCATCATCATCATCCTCATTCACACACCCTGTTGGCGGCGTACCCAACCGTCCAGGTACCGGCCCTCCGGGCGCAATATCAATGGCACCGCTACCGCCCGTCCGTCCCATCGCATCCATGACCAACCTGAGTCTGACCTCGAGCAGCGCCCCCGCCGCTGCCGCGGCCCAGCCAGCCCCTCTCGCTGGATCATCGCACCCCCCAGAAGGGAAGCTGCACAAGGAGAAGAAGAGGCGAAACTTTCTGGGTATGAAGAAGTAGGGTTCTTCGCGGGGGAGGCATATTCGTCATTGTACATAATAGTCGTGAGCGGGGCAACGGTGCCCAAGGTGCCCAATGCACAGGTTTTTTTTGTTTTGCCCCATCGTATTCCCTCTCTCTCTTGCCCTCTCCCCTTTGTTCATTACTCTTAGTTGTTTTCTTCTCTCTCTCTCTCTCTCTCTCTCTCTCCTTCTTCTTCCCCTCTCCTCCTCCCGCTGATCTGTTTTCTTTGTCGAAAGAGACGAATAAATCACAAACAAGCCAGAACATCAAGATCCTGAATCCTAAATGAGAAGTATTAGGTGTGTGGGTAGGTGGGTGTCCACTGTTTTGGGATTGTCTGGATAGGAGACCCTGTATATATAGAATGGAGGGAGTCGCTAGGGTTTGTAGCCACTGTACAAAATAGGATAATTATATTGTCTTTTGCCTAGGAATGTCAAATTGTCTTTACTCCCTCCCATGTGCATGGGGGTCAAAAGCCGTTTCTCGAGAGCCGAGCTGTTCGAGGCAGGACCGTGCACTGGGCTTGCGTTCTTGGGGAGGAGCGTCTTGGTGTTGAAATAATATCATGCAAGGGACAACTTACAAGTCTTTGACAGAGGGCCAAGGAAAGGCTTCCTTGCTCGTAGTCGGGACCTTGACAAGACTGACTTAGAAGATTGACGGGTGCGGGTGAACGGCTTGCTTGGGAAGGGACATGTCAAGAAGAAGAGCACAGGATAGTCCTTTATCAATAGTTAATACACCCTGACAACATAGCACGTATTGGTACGCAATAGGAAGTGAGTCACATTGGTCACACCTCTTGGTCCGATAAGCTTACATGTGACTTTGACTCATCATCAAGCAGTCACGTCGCCCACGCTTCGCCATAGCATAAGAAGAGCCAGCCAAATTCTTCATCTTCCCTTTTCCTCACGACGATTCCTCTCCTACGGACCAACGCATACCTCAGACAGCACTGCCACGCGTCTGCTCTCCCTCTCCCTCCCGTCAGCCGTCCAATGTCCAAAAATCCAGAGCAAAGTGAAACCAAGCGATATTTTCTTAATCTGGCAGCCAGCGGCAGCGCCCTTTTACAAGATCTTTCTCGCAAAACGTGTACCTAGACATCCGTTTTATTTTCGCGAGAAGAGGCAGTGACTGGCCCATGATTTGAAGAATTAAGATTTCCTCCCGGATGATGCGGAACACTTGATACAGACATACAGGTAGTATTGTGGGCCGTTCCATGACGGAGGAAGAGATCTTAGAAGGAATAGACACGAGTGGCCAGAATGCCAAAACATGGCTGAAAGATTTTGCCATCGCGTTCGATGGATGTTGCTCGCAGACGTGATGCACTGCACGGCAGGTCACTCGTCTGAGCCGGTCATGAGCAAATGCTGTCCGGGTGGCATCACCCCTCAGTACTCCCCAGTGCCACAGCACCCTGTCTTGGCCCCTGTAACGCCTTCTTTATAGCCGTCCATAGTTGACACCTCGGCCATTATTGCCGGTAGATGGTGGTGGGCCTCGCGCTTCAAATGGGTGGCCAACGAAACCGTTGGGCCCCGGAGGAGGTCCATTGAACCCACCTAGCCCAGGGGGCAGAAAGCCATGGGGAGGCCCGTTAAAGAAGCCTGGTGGTGGTAGCGGCGGCGGCGGCATATCCCGTGGCGGCAAACCAACCATTACATCTGGCGGCAGCATTGCTCCAGGAGGGAAGTTGGGCGGGAACATTGGTGGCATATGCATGTTTCGGCCGACTCCGCCTGGTCCTCCAGCTAATCCTCCAACTAGTCCTGGTGGCGGCAGCATTGGCCCTCGCTGCTGAGGAGGAGGTGGCATTTGCGCTGCACCCGCCATCCAGGCGGGGGGCATCTGGTCCAAACCGGGAGGCGGAGGTCGCTGCAAGATCTGCGTGGGCGGATTCTGGCGGGACTCTCGATCGATGTTGTGGAGTGATTCGTCCATAGGGAATCCGGGCGGAGGATGTGCCCGCATGTTATTGCGATTCTCTCGGCCACCAAAGTCTGGCTGCTCTCGATCGTTGTAGGACGGTATATGATGGTGCTTCTGCACTTGTGGCCCGAGCTGAGGCTGAGAAGGAACTCGAGCGTGGTCACGGCGCTGACTTTCCGGCGCCATTCTCATCAAATTCATCAGAAATTCGGTATTGCTGTTGTTGCGAGCCGAGTGAGATTCCGGCCGTGACGTCGAGCTCTGACTCGATGCACGCTGATGCTGTCCGACGATGTCCTGAAGCAGCTGATCTGGTCGAGCAGGCTGCTGCTGAGGTCGGGGCGCGAGAATTTCTGGTTGGAGGTGTTGTGATGGCCGATGGGCGGGACCTGCTTCTCCAGATGCGCCAGTGTACTGCTGCTGCGAATCAGGGGAGACCACGGTATTCTTCTTCATCATCATCGTCAAATCTAGGGGGGCGTTACTAGGGGGGGGTTCCGTGGATGAAGACGGTCCTGGAGGGGGAGTATTCATAGAAGCCCTTTGCAATTTGGCCAGCAATTGCTTAAAAGCTTGCCGTTCCTCTTCAGGAGGAGCGCCGAGTGTACCACTGGCTCCGCCACCTCCTCCAGCAGGTCCAGCTAATCCAAAGAGCGCTCCTAGCCCAGGCCCAAGGGGGCCCGTAGCCGAACCAGCAGCTGCGGTCGACTCGTTCGCCGGCGGCTCAGTGAGCGGAGTGGACAGATCGGCTCGTGGCTTGGAGTCTCCTTGAGGCTGGGAGAAGAAGGACGTAAACCGCGAGGATTTTCCGCTGGCCTTGGCCTTGGCAACGGAATCCTTCGATTCACCAGGTGAAGTGACATCCGTCGCCGCGCTGCCTCCTCCAAAGGCAAGAAAGAACTTATCCGGGCCAGTTTCAACGGAGGAAGTAAGTAAAGATGGCCTGGCCGCCTCTGCAATGGGTTCCGTCGCCGCTTTAGTATTGGACGTTGATGATGCGCCCTTAGCCTTCTTCATTTGCTCCATCCACTTTTGGAAATCCTGTTGCGTATGTGCTTCACGTGCCTCTGCCGGCTCATCAAGCCATTCGGGCTCACGCTCCTGTCGCTGATCGCGCTCCTGGCGCTGATCACGATCTCTACCCCAGCGACGATCATTTGCCTTGCCTACGTTGCGATCTTCCGAGGCTTCGGCGACGTCACGCTCCCTATCCCGCCAGCTCTTGGTTCGATCACGATTCTTTTTCTCTGGCGCGGGTGTAGGGGTCTCGCCAGCGCCTGACGCTCGCCAGTTGTCACCTCTGTTTCGACCGGGGGCGTTCCGAGGTCGAGCCTCGGCGTCAGACAGATCGAGATCGCGGGTAAGGATATCTGTTGCTCGACCTGATCGATCTCGCGCCACTTCACGTTCCTCTTTGTTTCCATCAATCCAAGCGGCGGGTCTCTTGCCATCGATATCGCGCATGAGAATGTCTATTGCCCGACCTGGTCGTTCTCGCACGGCCTCACGTTCCTCTTTGTTACCATCCTTACTGCCACTCTTCTCATCGCGGAAGTTACCACCCATTTTTCCATGGAACCGTTCAGCGCCTTCGGCACCAAAGCTTTTCCGCGGCTTGACAGTATTCCAGCCCTCGCCGTCTTGATCGCCATCACCGCGGCGCCGCAAGGGATTGGTGCGCCCGTCGCGGAATCGATCGCCTTCGGCGTCACCGCGGCTTCGTATGCCTACGCGAACTTGAGCATCGGCATCTCGTGAGGTCTTCTCATTTTCGAGAACTTTGTTGCCCCGAGCAGACGTAAAGGTCATACGAGGTGGGCCGAAAACCACGTCATCTGAGTCTTCAAGAGGGGTTTAACCCCTTTAATGTCAGCGAACCGACAAAATAAACGACATGGCACGCATTTAGGAGGGCATGGGAACACGAACTTGCACTCGGGCGCGAAGCATGGCGATCAAGAGACCGCCGATTTGTCTGATCAAGCAGTGATGAGTCACCTGCTCTGGACCGGTCATGGACGATTTTGGTGCCTTGGTTTCGATTTTGCTCGGCAGGTGCACTGCATAGACACGTCTTTCGTATCAGCGAACATCTCAGTCATGTCGAGATTTTGACGGGCTTGAGCAAAGAACCACGTACCCCATCCACTCCTCCACTGGAGGGAGATTGTTAGGTCTGACACATAGCGGCGACTCCCGCAGATGCAGCAGGAAATCTGCTGAATATCGAATGGCCATATCGGGGCGGCTAGGGCTTGATGCCCATCCGACGAACGGCCACCTTTAATGCCGCCAGAAGGGAGAGTAGAGAGTATGTGGAGAGGGGTTTGATAGCTGCTGCTTTATAGAGTTCTGATGGTAACACTGTGATGCTGCGATTGAGCAGACGAATCAACAGGCTGGCCGAAAGGCAACAAAGAGAGCCTGAGTAGCGGGCAGCAGGAAAGGGATAGAATCGTAGGACTGGAAAGAGCGAGGGAGAATTGGAGAGAGTTGCGATTTCGAAGCTGTCGAGACCGCCAACGTGAGAGGAGGGAGGAGGGAGAGCAGCCTAGTTGAAGGCTTGAGTGGGGGGATGGCGGTAAAAGGAGGCTATTTTTTTCGAAGACACAAGAAGCGGAGTCTGTCGTGAACGACTGGTAGCGAGATGTTGAGTGCTAGAGAAGGATGTTGCGTGAAGCAGTGCGTGATGCAGAGGAGTCGGAGGGTGGAAGAATTGCGAGGCAGCGTTACAGAGGTACCTAGGTACATACGTTGTGGATCATCAAATGGGACACCGAGGAAAAGCGGGACAAAAGCAGACAGCTTCGCCAAAGAATTTGAGAGTGCAACGGGCGATGATGCAGTAGGTATCATACGTACCTACCTAGGTTCCTTGTAACTTCTAGCGCACTAATACTCTTTCGCCCCAGTAAATGAATACGAAGATTGCTGAAAATCATTGTAATTTGTAATGTCAATTGTAGCTAAGGCTTTGTCATTGCCAGTCTTTCTAACGAAATTGCAATTTTCTCCAGCTTGTTGACGTTCGGTTATGTACAAGCGACAACCGTCCCATTACATAACTTATCTATGAGACTATGACACAATCTGGCCACAACCTGCAAGTCGACAGTTCGGTCAGATTCTGGTGTTGCATTGCACGAGCCGACTGTATATGCACAGTGCGCTTTGCACCCATCTACACACCAAGTTAGTGAGATGTCACAGGATGATCAACAGCCTCGAGGCCGTCAATACCTAGGTACCTATGGTATCGTGAAGTTGTGAACCGACGGATGAAAGCAATGGCTTATTATACGTCATCATTCACCATGATGATTGCTAAGCTGTGGCGTCCACTCGAAGTGTCACTGGGTCCAATTGACCTTGAGCCTAGAAACTAATGACAAACCAGTGAGAATCATGACAAACCACTAACCAGTGCCGTCAACTTTCAAGGATCCGGTCAACCCCGCGGGATAGTTACCGGCATATAAGTATTTCGCCTGTTCGCCCATCATCATCGCTATGAAGAGGGACTTTCTGTATCCTTTAGGCACTCTCTGCAAACCGAGGTTCATCGCAGCTAGTTCTGCCTCAGCCAAGACGCCCCAGTTCACAAGACACCTTTCACAAGCTGCTACCTTCAAGATTCACGCTACACATCGCCGCCTTGCACCTGGGTTGGAATCCGCAATCCACACGCGTAGTACTCCTTCCAACTCGTCTCGATTCCTTAACTGCTGTTCGAAGAGGTGGCATACAATGGTAGGTTTGTAGCCATATCGACCACAGAGTCGTTGCCGTCGCCTTTGCTGCTTCTTCTTTTTGGAGCTCCTGTAGCTAAAACGCGGGAAATTAATATAGGCTTCTTCCGGCAAGGTAACCGATTGGGTCCGTCTGAATGACTCATCTGGCGAGTTCCAGCGCCAAGTGAGTTCATTTCGGGACTGGATCTCCAGGGATGAGGGCGCCAAGTATCCTCCTGAAGCGGGACGGTATCATTTATACGTCAGCTACGCTTGCCCATGGGTATGTACCTATTCCGAATGTCCAATTCGTTTTCCGTTCCGTTTGTACAGGGGAAAAGCAAGAATCCACCTCGAATGAGCGAATGAGGGAGGATGTTCAGTAATTCAACAAATCCGGCCTATAAAGAGAAGAGACCCAGAGAGACGCTTGACTTTGAGAGAGCATTCGAAAGTGAAGGAACTGACAAACAGTAGGCCCATCGTACCCTCATCGCCCGGAAACTCAAGGGTCTGGAGGGCATCATTTCCTTCTCCGTTGTGCACTGGCATCTCGGTGAAGGCGGATGGCGCTTCGTCACCAAGGACGAGAGTGAGCCAGGCGAACAAGTGATTCCAGATCCACTGGACGGTCATGAGGGCTATACGCACCTAAAGGATGTGTACTTTGAGAGTGAGAAGAACTACGAGGCGCGGTTCACCGTCCCGGTGCTATATGATAAGAAGACGAAAAGGATTGTCAGCAATGAGAGCTCGGAGATTCTGCGTATGCTGGGCACCGAGGTACGCTTCTGGGATTTCTTTGTCTTTGGACTTGTCTTTGTTGAAATATCTTGACTTACATGATTCTCGTCCAGTTCGACCACCTTCTCAATGACAAGCAACGCGCCATCCAACTCTACCCCGAGTCTCTCCGCAGTCAGATCGATGAGGCCAACGCCTGGACCTACGACCTCATTAACAACGGCGTCTACAAATCCGGCTTCGCCACCACAGCCGATGCCTACGAGCACAACGTCATTGCTCTCTTTGAAGCCCTCGACCGCGCAGAAAAGCACCTCTCGGCGCAGACCGGCGGCCCTTATTACTTTGGCGAACAGCTCACCGAGACAGACATCAGACTCTTTGTGACCCTGATCCGGTTTGACCCCGTCTACGTCCAGCACTTCAAATGCAACATTCGAGACATTCGATCGGGGTATCCGGCGCTGCATCGGTGGATGCGCAATCTGTACTGGACGCACGATGCGTTTCAGAACACGACACAGTTTGAACACATCAAGTGGCACTACACGAGGAGCCATACGCAGATTAACCCGCCGTCCATTACGCCTGTGGGACCGCTGCCGCACATTCTGAAGCTGGAAGAAGAAGTTGCCGCTGTGGCTGCGGGGCGCAAGTAAAACATCGGGAAGTGGGACGGCTGTGGACATGAGAGGGGTACCTATTCTTTGACATGATGGCGGGTGATGAGACGGCATCCTTTTTATTGGAAAACAAACTCTGGGTCAAATGGAGCAAAGAGAGGGTTTTTGAGGAGGGCCTTTCAGATGAATGATTTGGTTGGGTGGACTGTCAATACGTGTAAGGTCACATTCGGCCAGTTTTGGACATTTTGCAGGTTCATGTCAGGTCATGAGACAGATTGAAAGAAACCTCGGAAATTTAGCATTCCCGCCAGAAAGCCCCGAGGGTCTCGAGAACAATCAATGAAATCTTCGTTTCGTATCTCTTTTGATAGATCATGCGGAGTAGACTTACGCCGTGACACCGACCGTCTACTGCCATGGCTTATACAAGGATGGCGTTTGGCAATAAAAAGGACGCATGGGTGATATCGAATGTTCCAGATTATGAGAGGTGTAATGAAAAGAACCGATCTGAATCTGATTCGAGGCCTGCCTTCTTGCGTTGACGTTCCCTAGAGATCCCATGTTAGATTATATTAGATAAGCTGAGGTTCTGCAGTTAGCATGCCATCATGACTTCACTTCCCGCTTATAGCACAACGCGCTATAAAAGTACAACAGACAAATAACTACTAGTCGTTTATTCACACAGTCATCGTTAAAAAAAAGCTCTAACTAACTACTTTTGAATTTAGGCGCGCTCATCGCATCTTGACCTTGATGTATGGAACTTCAACGTCCATATCAGCCATGTCCTCGGCCACCATTTCAAAAATGACTTCTCGTTGATGTTCTGGAATAGGTTGTTTCGAAACGGTTTCCACGAGCTTGCTGAGTTTCCAGTTCATGCGCTCCTTCATCTTGGCGGGCGCGTGGAAGTTTGCGAACAATAGACTCACTCCAGAACTTAGCATCAAAATGTTTAAGCCCTTGCTCGAAAAGTGGTCCAGAAGCTGTTGAAGGGTCATGTCCTCCACCTCAAACCTATCCCAGATCTTGTCGAGCGTAACCTCACCATTGGGACCCTTGTACTTGACCTTGGGGCTTGCAATGGGTTCGCTGAATCCGAAGAAAGGCAGCGCGAGGTTAATGAATCCGTTCTTGTATTGCTCGAGATCCTTCTTCCCATCAATGACCTTGTAGAGCTCCAAGACTACCAGTCCAGTGACAAGCGCAGTAGTCGTAGCGATGGCCGGAATAATTTTTCCTGCGATGAACTTTGTCTTGTGCCGATCAGCCGCTTCAATCTTGTAGTTCTCGGCACGAAGATTGCTACACGCTGTGATGAAGTCGATGTGATAGTTGGAGTCATCATCCTTTTCAAAATCAACAGGCTGCAGTTGGAAGCCAGGGAGGGTATTAGGTGCAGGAATGCTCGCAATGATCTTCCCAAGCTCATCTTCGTCCTCATTCGATGCCATGTTGGGGTCCTTGATTTGAATCGATGTCAGTTTTCAATAGCAGCTACTAGCGCGTCACTGTAGGGAGGGAGAATACTCACGGGTTCCTTGTCATCAGCCTGAATCTTGACATTGGCGTCAGGGGTGAAGTCGGGCACCATGATATTTTCAAGCTCGCGTGCGTAAATGAACTTGTCGTTTTCTCCTGGGGGCTTGATATTGTAGTTGAACGCGTGCAGATTGGCAGCAGCAATAACAAAACCAAGGTGTGTCGGGTTATTCATATCAAAATTCAATGCGTCAGGAGCGCGCTTGGGGCCTGACCAAAAAGGCGTGCCACTTGATGTTGTTGAGTCTTTGGGGAAGTTGTACAATAGTTGTTGGATCTTGTTATTGAATTCAGTTTCGAATTGTGTTCTCGCCCAGGCGATACAGTCCTCGAATGTGCTGGGTCGCTCGGTTGTAAGGTAATTGCGAATCGTCTCCAGCGTCTCTTTCTGGTTCCCGCCTTGTTTGAGGGTGGTCTCCATGAAGTTTGGCTGGGTCAGATACAAGTTCACAGTCTGAGGCGCCTTCACAAAGCATTTCTCAAACATATAGTCCTTGGCCCAAGCAATTGTATGCTCAATTCTGTTGGGAAAGCTCCGAATCGTACACATGGGGAATTCCTTCTCCGGTGGGTCTTGAGAAGAGGCATAGGATTCAGTAAGGTGCGGCAACACAACCTGTGTATTTCCCTTTGTGCCGAGTGTTCCGCTTTCTAGGAGGGGCTTGCGGAAAAATACGCATCGTCGATCAACGTAGGTTCGTGCCTCGACATTGTCCAAAGCGTTTGTAACTCCATCCAAGCTCTCCCAGAAATCCTCATTGAATATATTTTCTGTTTCTGCGCTGACACGGTCCTTGAAGGTTTGGATATGGCCGGCCAGGTCGGGGTTCATTCGCTGCACGGCCTTGGCCGCACAGTCGCTCTTCATCTTGCCAACATCATCGGCACGGAACAAAAACTGTCGGTTGAGATTACTCTTTTCGATGGAATCCATATCCGTGACGAAGATTTTGCCTTTCGGCCCGGCACCGAGGCCCATCATTGCCCAGTTCTTCAACATTTCGCAGCCAATGGCGCCTGCGCCGACTAGGAATTGTGTGAGATTGGCAATCTTTTCTTGATACTCAGTTCCAAAAACAGCAATCTGGCCATCATAACGGCTACCAGTGGCTTTGCACAGGTCGGGGTTTCTCTTGGTCGATGTTGGGAGAGACTCAAGAGAGTCAAAATACATCCACTGACAGATAGGCTGGAACTTGCCAGACACAGCCTTAAGAATTTCTTGCGCTGTGATGCCACCGAAAAAGGCAGCCATAGGGCTTAAATCACCTCGAGCTTGATAGCTCAATTCCTTGAGCAGCTTCTCGTCAAACTCGATCTGCAGCTTCTCCTCAGCTGCGAACTTCTTGGCAGCGCCGAGAACAACAGCGGCATCGTCGTCATCCATTGGATTTGGTAAACGTCCTTTTAGAATCTGAAAAGCTTGAAGAGCCTGAAAGCCAAGGTGCAGTTGTTGAGGTCGATCGAACTTGGCAAAGTCTGACATGACGAACTCTGGTTCCTTCAGAGCAGCAGAGAAGGACTTGAAGTTTATATTTGTCGGCATCTTGACTTGCTGGTACATACCACCGCGCTTGTATTGCCCAAGGCCAGAGACATCACCGATAGAAAAGGTGTACGGTCCTTTGACTGTGATTTTGCGAGGCTCACATGTATTCAGCCCCTCCATACCTTCGATCTCGGAGAAGGTCACATAGTCGCCATCTGCCAAACCATGCCTGGTTTCGTCCAGCGCGGATACAAGACCTTCTTCATTAATTCCAGCCACAATCCCACTCAGAGGGGTTTCTCCAGTCGGGTCGATGACCGTGAATCTGTCGCCGAAATCGCAGAAAATGGAGCCGAACAGACCAAAGGTATCTGCAACTACCACATAGATACCCTTCGAGTGGCAATAATCGCCGATGACTTTTTGTGACTGGAGAGGACTGTTGGTGAGGACCACTACCTGGTATTTGTCGAACTGCGACATGTCGCCATCGAGGCTAGTTCATTTATGTTAATTCAGACTTCATCACCAAAAGGTGGCAGCATTCAAGAAGGAAATGTTACCTTGAAGCATCATGAATCTTGACTGGAGTATAAGCGTTCAGTTCGGCCACTCGTGGGGTCGTCGCATCATGCCTCGGTTTGCCGACATCCTCAGGCGTAAGAAAGAATTGAGATGACAGATCTGCGATCTCGACAGGTGCTGGGTCGTAAAGCGTCAAGCTCTTTACACCAGCCAGAGCGATGTTTTTGGCGATTTCCACGCCCAAGCCCTTGAGGCCAACGATAAGCACGTTGGAAGCTCCCATGCGTTTCATGGCCTCGTGGCCAAGAACGTAAAGCTGTCGACTGTAAAGGGATTCGTCGATCTCATTCTGACCAACGCTAGGTTCGTCTATCTGCATTTCGGTCGCAGGGTCGACCTCTGGTGGATTCAAGGTCTATCGGGCTCAGTTAGCACCAAGTAAACAGCGCCAAAGCTCGCATCGTAACTTCGGTCGCGGTAGTAGCACGACAGGTAGTGGCGACGTGCTTCTAGAACGCTATCGATACAAGCAGAATCGTCGCAAACGAGCTCCGAGCAACTTACAGCCATGGCTCGCTTCGAGTCTTGCGGAGACGTCGTGTCGGAGAGCTTTCGCTTTCCCCGCACGTCTGGGCTGGCCGAGGATGGAATCTTGAACAATGAGAAGGGGGGACAAGTTATAAAGCGATCGTTAAATCGGCGCTTATCTGCTTCAAACCTTCGTTTGTGTCGAGGGCTGAAGCTGCTGGTGTATGTCTATGTCTGATCGATGTACGGAAGTAGGTAAACGCCGAAGCTGAGGGAGGATTGGGAACTGAGGTCCCACTCTTGCCGTTGATGAGGTAATAATGGGGCCAGTCGGGAGTGCAACTTCGGAGATCTGGAAATCAACACGCAGCACCATTTGTCGAACACATACAACAGTGAACACCAAACTAAACCCAAGACGGAGGTTCATTCACATATACGGAGTACTACCTACCTAACTTTGAGTTGAGCTATTTATGTGCATGTGTACATAGGAAATCGAATGCGACATTTTCCTGTGATTTCAACAGCTGTCACTGATGTTCCTCATGCGCGCTGCTCCGTAGCTCAGCAACGGCGCCATAAGACTCACTGGGCAGCTCGCAAATAAAAAAGATAACTCTACGTTCAGCAAAAATCCGCGATAAAAAGTAATAGCAATCCGAAGATACTTATCCCGCATTGCTAGGTCATTAGCGTTTTCAAAGATTTGTCTATAGGACCGGAAAGGGAAGTCGCGACCCCAATATTGGCCTCGTGAGTCGTCATCTACGCAATAGTGCAACACTACCAGGTAGATACTCCAGTAGGTATAGGTACGTCGTCAGAGTGGCTGCTTCCGCGTGTCGTCCAAAAGTCAATATATATAGTTCAACATCATCATACAACTCAGAGTGCACATTTACGGCACAAATTGATTCGTTAAAAGCGTTGAGCTCATTGACTCCAGAGATGATGAACTCACACAACCACAAACGGTCTCATTCTTATAGCTCAAGCGCCTCAAGTGCATCACGGCTACAAACTCAGGCGCAATGCTGTCTTAATAGGCAAAGCTTCACTTGATAGAGTAAAGCGAAGGAGAAGCAATACTGGGTAGTAACGGCAAGGCGGATTCCTGAGCATATACACAGAGAGCTCTTCTGAAGCCTGATCATCGCCTAGATATTTCATTCTTGCAACAAAGCTTCGGCTTAATGCTATCATACCGGAACTCTAATACGCAAGTCTCATGGAGCTGCTCTCATAACGGAATCACATGTACGATGGTTTCGTGTTGTCTCAGTAATTACTTTTTTGCAGTTAGCATTTACTCTGTCTTGTATGATGATGTTGGATACTTGTACTGATAGATGACCAAGGAGCTGGTTTTCAGGTCAGATCGTCCGTGGACGTTGCACTTTGACCCCAGCGCGCACCTAGCGAGGATGTCTCACCAACAAGGGAGAAAAGATGGTGCAAGTGTGTACAAATCCCGATGGCTTCTCTTTGTCATTTGCGTGTCTATTTTCTTTAATCATCATCATACCGACATGGGCTCCCTCATGAGTCTTCATCCATGTCCTTCTTGCGGCGCGCCGAAACTCTTTTTAGCGCTTTTTGCATTCGCTCGTCAGCCATGTTGTTCCTCCATGAGCAACTTTGTGCGAATTGACAATAACCGCACTTGAACGCTTCTTCGATGTCTACCCCCACCGCTTTCCGTTCGCCTTGCCACCAGCTCATGTAGCCTTTCAAATATCCGTCCAAAACTTGACTGGAGACTGGGAAGTCGTGTTTATCAATCTCGCTTCCATCGTCTCTGTGCACATACTGAACCCGAAGCATCTGACCCATTGATCCATCCCCTTCTGGAAAAGTTTTTTCAACCTCTGCCTTGACCAAAGTTATCAGCTCTCTAAGAGTCTGATACTTGAGCTGTCCGGAACTCGTCACGTTTTCTGCGACTGTGGCTTCACGGCAGCTAGACTCGCCAACTCCATTTGTGTTCGAGCTTTCATCCATCGAAGAGTCGTGAAATACTTCATCGTGAATATCTGCAATTTGGGCAAGAAATTGATCGGACAACGAACAATCTGCGTTGAGTCTATAGCGACGAAGTAGTGCAAGGAAATCCAACTTCCCTGCGGCGATTTGTGAAAGAAACCGATGATATAGCATGACCTGAATTTTGGCCGGTCGAAGCACATACTTTGGTACGCGGCCCAAGGACCCCCTCGTTTTCACTTCGCCCACATACACCAGGGGACAGGGAGAAGGTGCTTTTGGAGTGAGGTTTCCGTCCACTCCAAAGAAGTCCATTAGCGACTTTTGGTTAGGATCGCGTTGAATTTGCCCCAGAAGCTCTCTTTCGAAGTCTGGATTCGGATTTTCGTGGCTGACTACATCCACGACGCCATTGACAAAGTTGTCTTGGACGACTCCCCAGACCTCAAGCTCTCGTGTAAGCCCATTCTCTCGCAGGGTCCGCAGACCTTGTATGAAGTTCCATAGTTTCAATGCAAAACGGTCCTCCTTTGTCATCACATCTATCTTGACTGTCGTATGGATTTCATCCTCGAGTTTTTTGTGAATTTTGGTCCCCCCTTTCATGGCTTCTGTCTTAGTGCGCCGGCCGTCAGGAAGTTCTGTCAATGTATACCAATATTGCAATTCACACCAGGCACCCGCCGTGAGATCAGACACTGCCAGTGGTCGTTTGGGAATCGAACGGAATCTTTGTAGTGGAGAGCGGTCATCCTCGCTGCCGGCAGACTCCCCGGTTGGAGTCTCAACAACTGCGTCTTTTTTCCGGGATCTCGCGAGCGTCGCCAGAGCGTGGCTCACTAATCGCTTCGAGGTCAGTCAGCAGCAACATTCTCAAGGGGAATCAAAAAGCTTGCTGATACATACAATCGGGGTACGTGACGTCTGCGTCGAAGGCGACGGATTCCGGAAAAGGTGGTGGTAAGTCGCAAACAGCTTGGGGCGCCTGAAGCCGATCGTTAATGTAGGAGCGTGCAGAACTCGGACTACCGCTGTGGTTAAAGATGTCGGTCTGACTAAATCTGCCATCTGAGCATACTGTCTCACAGCTTGGAGCCGTAAGTACATCGGTCACGGCCGTCGAAAGGCACGCCTGGTTCGTTCTTGTGACAAGCTGAATCAGAAGCTGCTCGTCTTCTGGTGAAAAGTCGGATCCGTAATTGCTCTCGTAATCCGATGTTTCGTGCGCGTCCATTTCAATGTTTACAGCATTACATTCTGGCCGCGTTTATGGAGTTATAAGCAGTAACGTCAATTGGTCAACCCGTTTTCCGTTTTGACGCCGGAGCCCTGCAGACTTGGGCGGCTAGTAGGTCGGGACTCGGGATGGGATGGGAATCGGGATGCATGATGACTGCAACCGGATAAGCATTTACAATTTACGCACGCGATCACGTGGAGAGCACGTGTTGACTCATGACTCATGAGCATGGAGATAGGTACCTATGTAGAGATACCAATGATGTACCTAACCGTCTGACGAGACAAGCCAACAGCATCAATATAAAGCTTCGACAAGTGCTCGAACATCTACATGCTATCACCCTTCTCCGAACAGGACACGTCTGTTCTGTTGGCATCAGACTTGTGTAACATAGGTAGAGGACCCAGAAATTGCAAATCGGCAAGCTTGACCTGAACTAGACTTCCTCTTGCCATCACACATTTCCCTTCACATTCATGTTACATGTGTACATACCTCGCAGGCTTTCGCGTCCAGCAATGAAAACGCATCCTCAGCGAAGTCAGCGCGCCATCTCCGATCCAAAACACAGCAGCCATAGCCACGAGGATGATTCGACATCTGATCGAAGAAGTACCAGGGCGACTCTGCCATCGTTGCCAACGGAGCTGCATTTAGCAATCTCAGGTCTCCTCATTTATCCAGATGCACTGTCTCTCAAACACATAAACCGAACTTTTTATCACCTTGTCGACACTGACGTGGCATTAAAAATTGACTGACTTGTTTCTCGGCGCAAAATGCATCTGAAATGCCCTAATGACAGAGGATGCGATCTGAGAAGTGACTCGCGATTTTGTCGCGGAAGCATTGCGTAAGTTGATCTGTACCTTCTGGCTTATGAGCTCAACGGTGAATCAACTCACTTGAGGAGCTATGAACCTACCTAAGTCACGGATGTGGCCCAGTAACCGTTGAGGCAATTCAATAGCCTGTTGATGAAGCAGCGACGCAAATACATCGAGTGTGAAACTTGGCCCGGCATTGGCTGTGTGATCTATGCCACGCCAACATGTTCATACCGCCGAAATAGCAGAGTATGGTGTCGATCCCTCATCCGGATTCACTCGACTTTTACATCTCGGCGCATTCTGCTTACTTTACTACCAATTTTGCTGGCCTTTTATGGGCTGCAATGTCAAGGCCGTTCATGGCAAATTCACTCCTCAAGAACTTATTCTATATCTTGATGTATTTCGTCAATGCAACGCTACCACCCTTCAGGTTTCGTACAAGAAACCTCTCCTCTCGTCTGTCGACCATTGGGATGATTGGATCGAAGCCCTTCAGCAATTCGCTGAAGGCCAGGGCTTCTGGTCTAATTTCTAAAGTTAATCCCAACAATCCAGAGTCTACTGCTGATACCCTTGTGCAACCACGGGTTGCCACCTCTGATGAATGCAATGAGTTTATTACAAAGCATTCTACGCCAACCAACCCGGCCACCCTCCATGACGCCATCCAGTATCAGCACATGCTCTATCAGGAACAGGTGCGTCGTTATAAGGAGCAAGAAGTCAAGGAGCGAGCCATCCATTCTTGGATGGCAAGCACCGTGCTTCCCAGCGTCCACGCATCTGCTCTGGAAATGATCCGCAAGGACAACGGAGTTACGGCACTTCTCTGGTTACACCTCGACAACTGGCAGTCTGGCAACGGAACTTAAGGCGAAATTCGCCCAAGATCCTGTGGTTAGCAGTGCAGCTACGTTCTCTCGATACCTTGATCTCCTCCGTCAAGCCCATGTGGGAGGTGTTGAACCAGAACGCTGGATAGCGGACTGGAACGTCATATATGATGTACCAGAACGCGATTAGTCAAGATGTTCGCGAAGTAGAAGGGCCCAACGCTATTAGGGATTTTCTGAGAGCGGTGGGAGCACGTTTTGAGCCAGCTTGGACTCATGGCAAACTCGCAAAGCTAATCGAGTACAATGAAACTATTCCAAGTACATTTACTCTCATTACTAATTAGCCTTGCTGATGAGCTAATGAGGTATCGTCGTGCCACCCGAGTTTTTGACACTACAGACAATAGTGTCAATGCGACTCTGGGAACATAGACGTAGAACAACTTCCGGAAAGATAAAGGCACCAACAATGTCACTCTTCGACAACTCACCAAGGAACTTAAGGTGAGATTCGCCCAAGATCCTGTGGTGAGTAGTGCAGCTGCCAGCTACGTCCTCCCGATACAAGGAAGTTGGAACTACTCCACCAAGCCCGCATGGCGAATGTTGAACCAGAACGCTGGATTGCGGACTGAAACATCATTTACCAGAAAGCCATTAGTCAAGATGTTCTCGAAGTGAAAGGGCCTAACGCGATCAGGGATTTTCTGGGAGCGGTAGACCGTAGGTGCAAGATTTGAACCGGCTTGGGCGAATGGAAAGCTCGCGAAGTTGATCGAGTATAATGGCACCATCCCAAGTACTGTAGCACATTTACTTTGAAAGTTTGATTAGCCTTGCCGACGAATTTGTGAGATATCGTCGTGCGACCAGAGTGTTTGATATTTCTGAAAACAGTGTCAACGTCACTCTGGGAGCACAGGCCTCGAACAACTCTAACCACCAGAAGCCGAAAGGTTGCGGTTGCCCTTGCAATGTCGTGACTCGTCCATACCTGTCAACCTACTCAGTGCCGCACACTTTGCCATGTGGTCACTGGCCAGCTGCGCCCATTAATGCCCACAAGACTGAGGAGTCATGGATGGAGACTAAGTGAGTCTCCCTTTGGAAATTGGCTGTGAGAGGATGTATTGTAAATACGTTCGGTGGTAGAATCGAGGCCGGCCACTTTGCTGGCTGCCGGCTGCAGGAAAAGAGGAGGGAAAGAAGGAAAGTAGGAGAAGAAAGGAAGAGAGGAGGAGAAGAAAAAGGGGACACTAGAGATCTACTCTGTAGATCAGCTGCAGTCGTCAACACGCCCGATATCCCCAGAATCAGATGGATGGCCTTGCGGCCTAAAGGCGTTAAATACACACTCACACAGGCCCACAAACCCATGGTAAACCGTAATGCCTCAAGGTCCATGCCGCTCTTTCGGAACGCCCGCTCAACTGGGTTTTTCTAGGTTGTGTTTCACTGTTTCGAACATGGTCATGCTTTCCCTTACCGCACTTGTACATGAGAACCATGGACCGGGATTATGTAGGTATCGACTTTTCATCTGCCACCACGAGCGAGATATCTCGACTGAGCAGTGAGGATGCGTAGACGGTGAGTGTAGTGTCCAAACTTGTTCTACCACCACGAGAGAAACGCCATGTCGAGATGAGAATTTGATAGAAATCGCATGTTTCACAGCACGCTCCTGCGCGTATTCAATGCTGTGAAACGGTCATAAGCCAATCATAGATTTCTCATCGAGGAGTAGGTGAACATCGGCTATTCGTTTGTGAAAAGAAAGCTTCTCTTCAAGCGGCCTGTGTGTTGTCAGCCGTATGGCCTATTCGAGGTCGCAATAGCGATTGAATCGTCTGATGTTCAAAGCGACTATGCCTGTTTCACACAGTGTGGTGACAATTGTCCGATCGTGACGATCAATGCACGGATCAGGAGGTTTTTTCCGGTCTCAACTTGCATGAGATTGGATGGGAGTAGCGCGGCGATCGATGACTCTTGATGGGCTGGCTTGTTCTAGCTGACATATCTGATCACTCCATACTCGAGAGTCGAGCCACTCGAAAAACCCACGTACGTGTAACACTCAAGCTATTTTGCTTGTCCGATAGCCATCCTCTCGCGCTCTATTTCGGGCTCTCGTGTTTTCCACCTGAATGCTGTAACACGCCCGAGTCGACGGGGCGGATGAGGCTGACTGCTGCGTCTGAGAGCTTCGCGAATCTATTGTTGCAACCTACGGAGTACTATGTACTCTTTTTTTTTCGCAAAGCCTTACCTAAAGTCTCTCCATCATCTCATTCATCACGATTCACGGTGCTTGCCTTCTCACTGCAGACACAGCGCGGATCTCCATCGTTTCGCATGCATTGTCAAGCATGCTGTCTTGCAAGCCAATGGACGCAAGGTCTTCCAATCTGTCAAATAACCACATGCGTTCCTTATCGAAGGGCTTCGCGCCCTTCTGAATCACGAACCTTCGCTTCTTCTTATTCCAGACCAAAGCCCCGTTTTCCTCGCCCTCCATCTCCCACCAAACCCGATGGCCGCTGTCGCGCTCCGCCGGCGTGCCCATCCGTTTTGGCTGCGTACCCGATATAACAAATAACTTCCCCGGCTCGTCGAACCACCTGGCATTGATCTCAGGCAAGCACTGCAGCATCACCGGATCGTGGAAGAGATCCTCGGACACCGCGAACCTGATGGCTTTGTGAACGACATCTACGCCCGGCACCAGTTTGCTACTCTCAAACAGCCTATCGGACGGTTCGTCAATAAACTGGTCCCATTTGTCGTGTGGAATGTACAAGAGATCCCGCTCGGCATTGAAAGGGCGTATAAAATGGAACATCTTCTGCGCTTTGCCACGAGATAAAACGAATCTTCCTCCCTAGTAAATTTAAGTGAGTGAAAGTGGACGCAATCGAGATTAAAAGGGACAGTGGATATATGATCGCTCGTTGGGACGCTGAGCTTGAACTGACCTGTTGACGGAGCCAAGCGACGGCAATATCATGGGCTTCATGATTTACAAAGAATTGCGGCAGGTAAAACTGGACTTCAGGATCTATTAAGTCGGTTCGGAACTCCATCTCCTCGTCCCTGTATCCTGGGCGATAGGTTGGCCTGTGTTCTTCCACTTTGCGCACCCGCCAATACCCCTCCCCATGATAGTAATGTAGCGCCGGGCCAATGTCGTTGGGCAGTGAGAGACGCCAGATGTAATGACGGAGCTCTGGAGCGAGGCTTGAGAAGAAAGGAAACATGTTCCTTGAGAAAATACAACGAACAGACTTCGTTATTCTTTGGTCGAAGGTTTGGCTGCGAGACGGTGAGATAGGTATTTTAATTAACAAGTCGTTGTAGAAGAGGAGGGATATCGCACAAAAGAATGGGCGCAGCCAGCCGTCTGGCCACTCTGATGTGCTGCGACAAGGGGTCTATTTTCGGAGCGGGCCGAGGGCGGATTATCTAATCCACAACCAGCCGTTGCGTCGCAGGGACGAGTACGGAGCGGAGAGAGTCGAGACTCGAGACAGAGAAAACGCAGGGATGCTGGCCGTCAGCGGCCACGTCTGACGTCATGTGGTCTCGTGCGTCGATGGGAGATGGGAGATGGCTGGATGATTCATAAATGGTCAGACTCAGCATGATTGATGCATCTCAGACTTGGGCCAATGCAAATTTTCCAATGTGGGAATTGTGATCGAGGCCAATGAGGTAAACATTCAACTTCCACAATGCGAACTATGTCACAGTGCTGAGTGCCTAGGCGCTTAGGGTTTCAGAGAGTCGTCGGCTTCCAACTCCAAACCTTCCAAGCCTCGCGTGTCGAATCCTCCAAAATGTCCAACCCTCTTCCAATGTGCCTTCTAACTCAGCCTCCGACCAAAAGTGGATTGACGGGCTGATATTGTCTTACGTTATCCAGAACGAGCATTTGAGAAAAAAGGGATTATGGGCCATGGCGGACCCAGAAATTGGAATTTGGATTATTTGTCTCGCAAGTCGCAACTTGCAGGTTGTAAGCTTACGAGATTCACTACAAAAGCAAAAGTTTTGTCGTCCTTCTTTTAGCTCAAGGCCTTTAAGATGCATACAGCATATGTTGCGTGTCAAAAGAACGGGCTTGTTGTTTCCAAAACTCCAATATCCATATACATATCCATGTTTCCGCTTATAGGTATGCTGACCTGTTCTTGACAGTTGCTAAGTTTGGTCTTCCAACTGCTCAGCGCTCATGTTCATCAGGAGTCAAGGATAACATACTTTTTTCGGCCTACTTTTGTTATCTCTTCCAGGGTTCACCTTGTTTTCTGGGATATGATCTCCCTAGACCGGGAGCTGCAAAGCACGAGACAGGAGAGATTATTGAAAAAGCGCCAAGGATGCAACGAATGGAATGCATATGGGTTGCAGGAGCACGCGGGGACATGTCCATCGCGACAGAGTCGCCTTTGTCTTACTCCTGAGTCCTGGTAGTGGATGAAGCATCAGCTGACTGCAGGCGCATTGAGCATGATTGAGGTAATGTATCTTGAGAAAGACCGTGATTACAAAACAAGGATCCAAATGAAATCTCATCATGTCAAGACATAAGGTCCGAAATAGCAAGTCTTTGTATGAACAACTTCGCCTATAAAAGACACGAGGTTGCCGCTCAAAAAAAGGAAAAGAGGCGCATAGCAATCACTTGGACCAAGACAAGCAAAGAAAGCAAAATCTCAACACACGCGCCCAAAATGTTCGCCATCAAACTCTTCTTCTTCGCCGCTCTCGCAATCCTGGCAAGCGTCACGCTGGCCGAGGTAACGGGCAAGTTCAACGTAGCCTCCTACTACACCCACCCACAGACCGACCAACACGGCCACACAAAGACGGTTCGCACCCACCAGTCCTGGCAGTTCCAAACGAAGGTCAAGAGCCAAAAGACCTTGGACAAGTTGGTTCATGAGTTTGGTGCGTGGTCTGGCCATGAGTTCACGTGCAAGAAGGGCCGACACGGCCCTTCGTACAACATTGTCGCGACACGAGACTATCCCAACAAGAATGACGCGCTGGAGTCAAACCAGAGGGCTAGATCGGTTGTGAATAACCACAAGAATGAGGAGTAAAGAATGGGGTGAGTCCGACTTTTTGCCAATTCGCTACACATGTACGAAGTATGTATGTGAGGATGTACATACAATATGTAACGCGTTCAATGGGCTTACGCACGTACATATTGAACTACCTAGTGCCAGATCCATGCCCGTGGCTCTGCAGGGCTCTCTCCGCTTTGGTGAAATGGAGCCGGCCGCAAGTTGACGGCTGCAAGCTGCGGGGAAACGGAAGGGAAAAAAGAGGGGAAACGAGGGGATGGAAGGAAGAAAGGAGAATAAAGGAAAACTTGAAAAAAAGTTGGTGATACATTAGGAGGTAGTTTGCAAGCCCCAACGCCACACGCAACTTCCAGGGTTTGAGACACTGTGCTTTCTCTTTGCAAGTCAATGAGTCTCACAAACGCTCAATGCCTCAAGTTCCGCGCCACTCGTTCATAGACACTCATGCCTAGATTTCACGCCACTCGTTTAAAAAGCACCCGCTCAACCGGGTGTTCTAGCTTATTTTTTGTTTCTAGAGCACACTCTCCTTAAACAAATGACACACACATACATACATACTTGGACGATAAGCGCTGCGTCAACAATTTTAATATGACCACGAGAAAGAGGTCTTGTCTCACGATGCTTTTCAGGTTTCAGGGAGAGCTGGCATTCCAATTTCTTTGTTTATCTGACACACGATGAAGCATGAACAGAGAAAGGTTTTTTCAAATCGCTTAGTCAGTTTTTGCCAAGCCTGAGGATTATGTAACGAGAAATGGCCGTTTTACTTTTTAGTGCTAAGGTACCTAAGGTACGGAGTACATATACTCCGTACACGGTACACATCACTCTGATAATCTGATTCACACCCCCCAGCCCTGGGCTACACGACCAGGGTTGGTGCGCCCTTTATTAACCTATGGCTGTCTCAGATCATTCCACGGTTTTCACACCCACGGTTCGATGCAATGCACGCCTCCGTACAGAGTACATACGGACCTACCTATGCATGCATCCCAACTGAGCCGATTTGCCTCTGCCGGCCAATCACTTTTGTTCTGATCGTCTACTCCGTAATGTTATTATGTGTCTGGCCGTATTCCATTCATCAGGCCGCAGCGCCCTTTTCATCTTCATTGCATTGTTTTGATTCTTCCCTGCTTTCCTGACACGATTGCAGCAGGCAGGGCTTTCTCCACGCGCGGCATAAAAGAGTTCGCAACAAGCATAACGAGCGATCCCCTGCATTCCTGCTCATTTTATCTTCCCCATCTAAGCGGCCCGGTGCCTTCATCTGGGCTGGTCGCTTTTCATTCTTCTTCTAAACTGGAGCGTCTCGCATTTAGCCTCTTACGTCCACACCGTAGCATCCGCCATCTTTCCGTATCGAGCTCTAGTCTGGCGGGCTGATGGTCCCGCCTTGCAAAAAAGACGAGCCACGCGAGAAACGGAGTATAAAACTAACCTACGCTTACTTGAGACAATCCTGACGAGAAAGGCCATTTGGGGATTCCAGAGCAAAGTGCCTTTAATATCTACCCCCGTGGTGCTGTGCTTCACGTCACGCCCAGGTATGTAGGTACTCCGTACATTGCTAGACGTCTCCATTTGACCCCTAGACCCTGCTCTGCCGTCTTGGTCCCATATGCACTCCGTAATCACACTTACACATGCATGCACCTGAACTCGCGGTAGCATTTGGCGTCGATCCCTTTTTGCATTCGTCGTGGCCAATGACTCTCTAATTGTTACTCTTCAGTCATCTTGAGCGTGCTGAGCTCTTTCTTCGATTGAATCGTCTGTCGGTCGAAAACCACTTCTCGTGTCGACATCTGTTATGACCGAGCATCGTTCTCGACGCTCTAGTATCATCATGTTGCTTCGAAGAACCAAAAGCGGTGATGTGGGCAGAGGCGGCAGGAAGGCTCAGGCCCTAAGGGAAGCCGAGCTGGAGCGCCAGCGTCAAGCTGCCATGCGCGTGCCGCCCAAGCTGCCTGAATTCGCCAACAATACCGAGCAGCTATCGCATACGTTTCCTCAGGAACTTCAGCCTACCCAGCCCACATACAGCCTTTCCCGATCCGACTCTGTTGGTGGTTACGTTCACGCCTCGACTGAGCCTCGAAATTACTTCTCCAGTGACGCTCCTCCAGTACCTCCCATCCCCAACAACAGCAGCAAGTTCGATCCGTACGCCAGGACAGAGAGCATGACGAACCGTGGACGGTACAGCTATGCCAGCAGTGCCGTCAGCACCGTCAATAGCCCTAGAAGGGTCCGCAGAAGAAAAGATCCCACCCCGTTCAACATCCTGGTGATTGGAACACGTGGCTCTGGGAAGACATCCTTTCTCGAATTCCTTAAGGCTGCGCTTGCGTTGCCTCCCAAGAAGCGATCCAGAAAAGTGGAAGAGGATGACTTCCGACTCCCTCCTCCGGCTTCGGGGAACTTTGTTCCGCACTTTCTGGAGACAGAAATCGACAATGAGCGCATCGGCTTGACATTGTGGGACTCGGAAGGATTAGAGAAGAACCTGGTTGATCTTCAGCTTAGAGAACTCACTGCTTTCCTCGAGAGCAAGTTTGAAGACACTTTCGCCGAAGAGATGAAGGTCATCCGCTCTCCTGGTGCCCAAGATACTCACATCCACGTCGTTTTCTTGATCTTGGATCCTGCACGACTTGACCGCACCATAGCAGCATCTCGACAGAGCGCACACGGCGGTCCTCTTGGGGGCCGAGCGTATGATATGCGTGGCAACTCATCGGGTGCACTCGACGAGACCCTCGACCTTCAAGTCTTGCGAAGTCTTTCCCGGAAAACAACCGTCATCCCTATCATTTCTAAGGCAGATACCATCACCACGAAACACATGAATGTGCTCAAGAAATTTGTCTGGAACAGTATCAAGCAGGCGGATCTGGACCCGCTTGAGGCTCTGGGCTTGGAAGACGACTTCGACAGCACGAGCAACAAGATCACAGAAGAAGGGGAAGAGGAGGATGACGATTCGGTCTACCATGACGGCAAGCAGGAATTGAACCCGTCGATGCCGTCACCTCCAGTCAATAAACGGGTGTCCAGCCAAAGTTTCCGGCGTCACACTCTGGCGCAAGAGGACAACAAAGAGGACGAAGTCCCGTTGCTGCCCTTCTCCGTCTTGAGTCCTGATGTGTACGAGCCCGCGGTCATTGGACGCCATTTCCCCTGGGGGTTCGCCGATCCTTATAATGACGAGCACTGCGATTTCACGCGCTTGAAGGAGGCTATCTTCTCGGAATGGCGTGGCGAATTGCGCGAGGCGAGTCGTGACCAGTGGTATGAAGGATGGAGAACGAGTCGGCTCAAGTTGAGAGACGTGCCGTATCGCTGCATATAAAGCCTGCGATTCCGCGTCGCGCTTCCGAATGCATGGCATGCATGAACAAGTAGACCGATGCGACGTCAGTCTACAGCAGCCTTGCATTAGCCCAACTTGTCTCTTTATAAATTACGACACTCCTGAAAAACTTCCGAGGGGCACCGCCCACTTTGGTTGCGACCTTGGCCAGAAAAAGTACCCTACCCTTTTCGGTATTCACAATGCTTCTTGTTTTTTTTTAGCCGACAGTAGCCTCTCTGATTATACTTGTGTTTTGTTGTTTATACTTGCAGCTTTTGCAGAATCTATCTTTCTAAAGCCTTCTTTCTTTTTTTCTTTTTCTGTTTATTCTTCTCGTTCTATGTTACGCCGTTTAGCTATTATGCTGCAGCCTGAACGGCGATCCTGCAGCAAAGAGGATTCGGCCAGGTCTGTCTCACACCAACTATGTCGATTAGGTATAGGTGGTGCCATATTTGTCCCACAGTACAGTGTGAGCTGGGCCTCTGGTCTTCTGCGCTTGCTTGAGATCTTGAGACGTTGTTACAAGGATACGCACAGTGCACAGGCTGCACAGGCTGGATGAACGACCGTTATGTTGATACCCTCCGATACTTCTCCTTGAAGTTGATTCTACCATTCTATTTTGCTTGCTTGCTTTCTTTCTTCCAAGTTCTTTCCACCGCAAAGCAAGCCCTTTCGGTGTTGATGTATTTACATGACCAACTACGCGTACTTTCTCATCGTTTTGTCCTTTTCTTTTTCCTTTTCATAGTTATTCTTTGTCTCTCCAACATTGTGCTCTCAAGAGCGTGATTCTGGAAAGTTTGGCAACTTGTGGCCAAGTCAACGAAGAGAAGGACGATAGGGGGGCACATGGTTAAGCGGTGTCACAAAGAGTCAAATTGACGAGGAAAGCTATACTTGAAAACGTATCGTCACCTCTGATGAATGAGCGTCAGTGGTTCCCTGAGATATGAAACTTTGTTACTGTCGCTGCCGCTGGGCGGGCGTTTTAAATGCGGCGAATGGATCCTCAGGAGAGATGGAATGGGTGCTCCGAGAGAGGAGTGTTTGGGTCCGCGCTGGGAGCTCAGGGCCCCTTGAGGAGAGTTGAGGGTTGTGTGTGAATTCTTGTTGACTTAAACTAGCCTGTGGTAGCGAAGTTGTTGATATCTTGTCCTGGCATTTTGTCTTGTCGAGGAGACTAGTATCTACTGTGACTAATGCAATGCTTTTCCTTCTACAGACTACACATGAAATGTCGCGGAGAACATAATACAGAGCATATACAATCCAGCTGATGCTGCTGCCCAAATAGGAACGTCTATACGCCAAGTTCTTGCCAGTCAAGACGGCCAGACCAAGCTCAACAACATGATCAGCATCTCGCTTTGCTCTTGACGATACCGGCCGGCGGCTTTTGCACGTACCAGAAACAATAAGTAAGGTAACGATGCACATCGAAATTATTCAGGCCCTTCCGGACCATGGTAGCGATTCCCTCATTTTCTGCTTCTGACGTTTCCAATGCGAGGAACAGGCGCCCCAAAAACGAGGGCAGAACTTCCATGATAGCCATTATGTGGTACGTATCAACAACATGCCTCGTCCAGTTCTTGGCTCATGGCCCGATAGGCACCTTGAAGATTTGGCAATGGATATCGTGGCATGCATGCTGCATGAGATCGCACTTTTCTGATAGGTGGCTATGAGGCCTAAGACCAGTCTCAGTCCGCAGCTATTGACCCGCGTCGATTCACTCTGTAAGTAGCCTCAAGCCTTGCTTGGTGCGGTGGGGTTTCCTCAATCGCATTACATGGCGTTATTATGCTCTCATGAGGACAGACCCTTCTTGGTGATACCTACACGACGCTTGACAAAGGCTTGATCATACCTGTTATCGGTGGTTGATGAGGCTGACGGGGCTTTAAGGCAACTCTGCTTCAAGTCATGTTGTCTGATGCGATCTCTAGATGCTGGTTGGCTGGAGACGAGTGAGACTGTGAGACTCTTTGGCCCTAGTACCTAGGTACCTACATATTCTCCCCTCAGCAGAACCAGTCCCCCATGGTAACCCTACAACCACACATGTTATCGCCCGAGATCGTGAAAGGGATAGTCCAACAGGCGTTAGACGATGCCAGACGGGCCGAAGCGATGAGATCAGCAACACCTGGACATTGGCAAAGCCACTTCCCCCGGATGAACATAACATATCATCCAAGGGCCGGTAGCTCGCTCTATCGACAGCCACAGCTCCCCCAACGACATTGAAATGCCCGATGCTACAAGGAATAATGCACCTTCTGACTACATCATGAGCGGAGTCATTAACCCAGCTACCTCCAAATACACTACACAGCTAATGACTACGTTATGAGTAGCGCCCTTCACCCAGACGGGCCAGACCCAATGGCAAACCAGGACGATGGAACTATTGGGCACCCCATGCCCGCGACAAACTGGTCCGCCAACAAGCCTAATATCCGGAGCTCACAAGACGTGGAAATAATCGATGCACCACTCCCGGTCATTGGTCAATGAATTTGCCAGCCTTAATTTGCAAGAAAGCACACATTCACGACACACCCCCATGCGTGGGCAGACTCCGAGACCGCAGAATCCTCCACCATATGACGACCGAAGGTCCAAAGTTGAAAGTTGAAACAAGTGAAGAACGTTTTCAACGATCAAACCGCCATACGCAACCTCCCTCCGGCTTACCATGAACGTTAGTCTCAGCGACCATATGCTGCTATGCGACATGCGCAACCGTCGGCATATCAGGAACGGCAAATTCATTGACCGGGAGTGGTGCATCACCTGATGAAATGGAATTCGTCTTTTGTTTAGGATTCAGACCTCTTATCGAAGAAGCACCTAATAAAACGTGTTACGTATGTCTCCCGTGATAGACCAAGGGCTTGGAACTCGGGTAGTCAGTGAACTTATCGAAGTAGTACCTCTTTTTCCTCTTTCCTTAGCACGGCGTCCGGTGTCTCTTCTCTCAGGTCTTGCCAATCTGTGGTTGAACTTATCGGGTGGGGTGTTACACAGTTGCGCCACCAACGAACGACTTTGATCCTAAAAAAAAAGAAAGAAGGAAAAGACATGAAACATGTATGTAGCACACCGTGTGCACAAGACGTGTTCTACATGGAGTAGGTACTCTGTACGGCCGACCCAAAATGCCTCTGGTCTGGCCTCCGAAGGATATATGCACACCTCCTCTGCCTCATCCCTCGGCTTATAAACGAGAGAGCTAAGATAAGAAAGGGCCATTAAGGTTCATTATGTGCTCGCGGAAGGTCCTCTCATTTACTCCGTATGCATTGAGAACGTGGACTAGGGCCCCAACGCAATCGAGTCCACGAACCATCGAGCGTATATCATTGTCAGCATATGTCTTGAGTGCCACAGCTTTAGAGATTTAGAGATGCCTGCAGCCACGTCCTCGGCCATTTCAATCCCACGAATCACGATAGAGTCTTGCTTCCACTCATATTCCTTTTCTTCACGAAACCCTTGTCTTCACGCTGTCTCCAATGTCCATGCGACTGCTGCTATAGTCTTAGCTAGCATTGCAGAGCAAAGGCACACTAGCATGCATAGTAGAGACTTGGTAAGAACGGATTTGGGCTCCAAGAATGTTCTCATGACGCAGCATAGTGAATCAACTGCCTACATAAGTATTCTACCCGCACGAGCAATGAAGGAGATTTCTTGAATGGTAGTTAAACATTGAACCGCAGCTCCTAGGGTATCCAAACGAGCGAGTAGAAAAAGAGTGTCCAGAAATGAAGGACAAAAAGATGGAGTATGAAGAGAAACGGAAAGAAGAAAGGAAGAGACATGCCAGAAACAAAGCCCGGATAACATAAAGACCGAATCGTCCGCAATGAAACCCATCTGAGTGCGCACCGTCTCGCAGTAACTATTACACACAAACGCACCCAGCATCACAACTATCTACGCGTATTGATAGGCCTCCCATTCTCATCAAGATCATTTACCCTCCTATAGGGATTCCTTCTCCCGGCCTGCACCTTGATTTTTTCCTTTTCCCCCAGCATCACGAGATCGAAGCCAGGGGGTAAGACGGCGTCCGCTAGGAGAAAGTCTACTTTCATATTACGGGCTCGGTCGCGGTACGCCTGCTGATTTCGCGAAATCTCGAAGCGGTGTCCGTGTTCGCGCTCAATGACGGACCATTTCGCGTTTTCCTCCGCTATGAGCTTAACGAGGAGGGTTGAGTCGTCGTCGGACCACGGATTGCGCTGCCTGGTGGTGGCGGGAAAGCGGGGGAGAGAAGGCGGAGGGGACGCGGTGGCGAGGCGCCGGTGGGAAGTTGGGTTCGGGCCGAGGTCTTGAGCGCGAGCGTGATGGAGGGTGCGCTCCCTCCTTGCCCTCACGTTCTCCAGGTTGGGCCGATCGGATGCGGGAATGGAGATCTCTCCATGAGGGAGTGTTGCGCGGTGAGGCATACTGGATGATGGCATCGAGCTGCTGACTGGTTGTTGACTGGGGAGGGCTTGGCGCTTTGATGGAGGGAGCGGGTTGACGGCGTCTGGACGGGGGATTCGTCTTGCGTCTGTCTGAAACTCATCAGTTTCAGACGATTGGTCGCCATCGTGGTCGTCATGGCCACCGTCGACCCCTTGATCTCGTCGCCTTTTTCCCGTGGTGTGAAGTGAAGTGCCCGAGTCCTTCTGCAAGAGCATCGCGGTTGCAATACTGCAATCGCTTGATGCGTCAAGCGACGGCTCACACTGCGGCCGGACACGAGGCTCCTTTCTGCAATGAGTGCAAAAAAGTCAGTCAGCAAGTGTTGAGAGAAAGAAAGCGACAACTGGGAATCAGGGACCTACTTCTGTACATCAGGTGAGCGGTGCACGATGGGGATCTTGATCGGTGTGTCGGGCATCGACGGCAAAGACCCCTGCGAGTCTTGAAAAATAACTTCTTCACCGTCTACTGGCTCGTCGACACTCGCGGGACCATCATGACC
Organism: Claviceps spartinae; assembly: GCA_018360215.1. Taxonomy (NCBI): domain Eukaryota; kingdom Fungi; phylum Ascomycota; class Sordariomycetes; order Hypocreales; family Clavicipitaceae; genus Claviceps; species Claviceps spartinae. The sequence goes on from SRPX01000006.1 coordinate 94,703, forward strand.
CTCCCCTTCTTGGATCAGTTGGTACTGATCAAGGCACCATTTGTACACATCTTGCAGAAGAGGTTTCAAGGGATAGTCCTCTTCAAGCCTCCGTATACCTTGGTGCTCTTCGTCTTTTGAGAATACGGCGGCAAGTTGCTGAGTCCTAGAAGCTATCAATTTATCGAGAGCCCATTCTGTGATCTCTTCTTCACTCTCGCCAATCGAGAGGAGGCTCTTAAACGGTCCCACGATATCGTTGGGACTGGTTTCATGGCTGCCATTGTCCTTGGTGTCGTCGTTGGCACAGAACACTGAGGCAATCGCCGCAGCAACGTTCGGCTTACCAGGCTGGGAAGCGAGCGTCTGGATGCATACCTGTGTCCGAATTTTAAGCGCGAGAGATGACAAATGACTGCAATCTAGTAGTGATCTGGCAAGGAGCTGCGGAAACGCGACATCCAGGTCTTTGAGAGTGGACAAGACGTCCACAGGATCGTCGTTGAGGATTTGCTGGATGCCATCGAGGGCAGACACCAGATTTGCCGCTAGACATGTCTTTATGATAGTAGAGCCGGTTTTGATACCTTCAAACTCGGGAAATTTCTCCAAAAATAGAAAGTTTATAAATAGAGATTGACTCGCAGGATAGTTCAGCGGTTCGATAACTGCACGAAGTGCGCCGCGTTTTACGCCGCATTTTGCCTTGAGAATGGCAGCAAATACTTCATGGCCATTGTCTCTGTTGTCGATGAGTTGTTTGAGCTCATCCGTGGCTCTTTTGAGATCCGGCAGCAGAGAGATCATCGTTTCGTACTGGATCTCCAACGCCTCAGTGACAGCAGCGTCGTCCTCTTCACCCCCGTTGCCGTCATCTCCGTCATCTTCGTCATCGCCATCATCTCCGTTGCCATGATATGCATCATCTCCGTCTTGTCCCGCAACATCCACATCAACCGAGTCTTCCATACTGTACTCACTTTCCCTGTCGCTTATGAAGGAGTCTGCTGATTTGCTAGCTAAACTCCTGACCTCGCCGCGTGGTTGCGCATTCCGGGTTGGGCCGGATCCAGTCGAGAGAGAGCCTGGACTAGGACCAGACATATGTCGAGCCGACCTTCTTGGCGTTGCGGGAGCCTCAGTGCCAGACATGCTCTCTCTGCGACCCCTCGCGTGTGTATTGATCATGATTGTGCTGACTGAACGTGCAACTGAACGGGCAACGATCCGACTATCAGCGCCAGACACCACACGGGGAAACTATGGGCCCGAGAAGCTGGCGATAGGAAGGCAACGTGGGAAGACTGATGGCAGAAGCAAGGTTTCTGAAAGTTCGTGACGGACGTGACACGTCTACTCCGTGACATGAAATTCGAATAAAGAGGCAAACACGAAATGTGCGAAATGTAAATGCGCGCCTCCGCTACGAGTCGCCGCACGAACTTCTTCAGTTTTGCCTCATCACGTGATGCACCTGCGATACCCTAACCCTGACCCTGACCGAATTGGCTTCGTCGCGGGCGGCTTGTCCTTTGTCACGGGCCACGGCTTATGAAGTCACCTAGGTACAATCATATCATATCCTCCGTACACGTCTTGCCGAGGCTGATACAAGATGGCTGTCATTGGCTTGCTCAACTCCTTGCCCAAGCCTCAAGCAACATGCCGGGAAACACGGACTACCCCACCGAGGACGGCCTGTCTGTTGAATCTGTCAAAGGAACCCTGAAGGCGGAGTGGCGGGAAGCGGCACGGGCGCAAGGATAAGGTAAGTTGACCGGCACCATGCTAGACAGTTGACACGCAAAGAGCCTGCAGTGTAATTCAAAATGTCAATATGTACCTACCTACCTAATCCAACGTCCGATTCAAGACGCCGTACATATAAAAAATGTGAGTCATCCTCCTCAATGATATTTTTGAGAAGGCCAGATGCTTGTCCAAAATGTCGTCTGCAAGATGACATTTATGGGCATGTGATCAGTCACGAACATGCTCGTTAGAAAACTACACATCAAGACGTCATATATTGCGAAGCCTGACACCATTGACTTGCGGCCTTACAACATACTCACGTAGTCTTGCATCATTGAATGATAAGGACCATGCATTTTCGTGGACACCATCCACCGCAAAAAATATGCCAACGAGACTTTGTAGCAAAGTGATGTTCAGCGCGTCAGCAGTCTTCAGCCGGGCTCGGCTGTCGTGCTCGCTTACTAGGCCAACTTCTTTCGAGTGGTGACAACAGACTTGTCTGGGCCAAAGATGCCGAGGAAGTAGGCAGAGCGCATTGAGAACAGCCAGGCCTGTGGAGATGTCCCATACCTCTTTTGTTTTTAGCAAAGAACTGCTTCACGATGATCCAAATCCCGAACGCGTGCTCCGCTGAACTCATACATGGCACTTTTTTTGGTACGCTCATTGCTGAGTAGCAGCAGGCGATGGGGCAAATGGGGCTGCGGAAGATAGACTAAGGGGGCCAAAAGAAAAAAATGCGACAGCCGAGGAAGGAAAACAGCACTAGACGCGGAGTATACTGACAGTAAATACGATGTTACCCCACGCCAAAGAATTCCATTCCCACGGTTTCATCATGCGCTCTGTTCCTAAGCCGTAGCAACTAAGAGCCACATGGCCAATGTCCCCAAGCCAGAGCGCCCATAGGTAGCTGCGTACGACGCGAGTCTCCGAGGTTGTGTTGAGCACGAACAGACCAACCAATGCCATGAGAAGATAGAGATTGCCGAGCTGCCTTGCCATAAGGATGCCATTCTCGCTGACGGTGGCTGCCGGGACTGCTATCTGAGGGACTTGCTCAGAGACAAACCAAGCAGGATCAATGACGGCACCGAGGAAACCAGCAATCCTATTGGGGGAACAAGGTTCCCGGATAGTTAGCAATCCACCGGTGGTGTCTTCACATACACCGATATTGATGTATCATAACTGATCAAGTGGCTGAGGACTGCAGGAAGGGGGCCGCCAATATCATGTACGTCGAGAAAAGCAGGTCAGGTCTGGTACGTGACTGTGACTGTTATTGTGCGACTGTGGATGTGACTGGTTGCCTGTCGTCTGGCGGCTAGTTGCAGTCTTGCAGACCGGAGACGGCAAATGTGACCAAACATTGGCGGCGGCGCACTACGACGCGAGACAACTCACAGTGAAATGGGCTCAACAATAGTAAAGACCAGCCGAGGGACGGTCGGCAGCGAGCATGCCATGGCGCGATTAATTAGTAGGCCAACAAACGGAGTACAGGCGGTCCTGCAGAAGGGGTTGGCGAAATTCGAATAGCTCGTCGGGTAAGCAAAGCGGCTGGTGAAAGGATGCAGGACGCTGGGGATGTGAACCTGATGAAATGCAATCGACAAAGTTGCCACGGAGTTTGATCAGATGAGGGAAGATAGCATTCGCTGGGACTCCGTGGTACCGTGTACGAACACGAACTGGAGCAACGCCAAAGTTGGATCCAATCGGCGGCAAGCATCAGCCACGAGCAATGGAGTCGACATTGGAGACTCCCATGGGTGGGGTCAGGACTTGTCTCAATCGTCTCAATCGTCTCAATCTGGAACGCTTTGACAGCTGCAAGTTTTGGCCGCCGTCTCGTCGCATGTGACGCCTTCTTTCACGTGCTGGCGACCCGACATGGTGCCAGAATAGGTGGCACGACCGAATGAACTGGGGATTTGACCCAAAGCCACGCACGCATGCCACTCATGCCATTTCATGCCACTCACCTTGTGCAAAAGTCTAAACACGTCCCGAGTATGTCTCCCGCTCGGTCTTGGTCCATCCATGTGCCTTTTATATCGTCCTCGCGCCCCGGTTTCCCTCTCATCGTCGATCGAGTGCGATATTCTGGATTCCTCGGATTTCAGACCCGGGTTGCCCATGAACGCATGCTGTTTTCCGTTCCGAGGAATCAATATAAACCAATAGCCTCTCTTCGCACGTCTGGCCCGTCATGGCAACCATCGAACCGCGTCTGATTCATTTGCTCAATTACAACAATGGCGCACCATCCTCGTCTCTGTTCCACCATGCTGACCTTCCTCCGTTGCATTCCTTACTCCCCTCCTCTTCATCAGAGCGACCATTGCCTCCTATCGAAGCCGACGGCGCATATCGAACGGATCGACCCAACGGTGCCTCCCAATATCCACCTCGCACGGCCTTTGACAGAGAAGCCGCCGAGCCATCAAGCAGTCGCTCTCGAATCTTCCCGGACTTGAACGATGCATCAGGTGATGCCTTTACAAACAAAAGGGACCGAAAGTCCCATGGCAATGTTCAGCTTCCTCAGCCTATGAAGAGGCAAAGATCAACCCAACATGCGCCTTCGATGCCGCCCATTATCAACGGCTTGCTCGAACCACCTCCGGATGCTGCCCTGTTCCCGCCCATGGCTTCGAACTCAAGTTATGATACCGATATTAGCAACATCAGATACCTCAGCGAGATAGCCTACGCAGCTATGGACGAACGTAGGCCTGCATCTCCCCTAAGACCTGCAACCTCCCCAAGGCCAACATCCCCTCCAAGGCCTGCATCTCCCTCAAGCGACAAGTCTCCGGCCAGAAGTAGGAAGCGAGCTTCCAAGCCGCGCAGAAGATGGTCTGACCAAGAGACCAGGCATCTGCTTCTAGGCGTGAATCGCCATGGGGTGGGAAAATGGACGAGCATCTTGGAAGATCCGGAATTCAAATTCGATCGCCGGACCGCTGGCGACCTGAAAGACAGGTTTAGAACATGCTGTCCTGAAGAATTTCGAGGCTTGGGCAAGCCATCACCAGGGGCGTCATCGCAAGAGATGCGCCGCCCAGCTACCAAGACGGGCATTTACTCGGAAAATATCCTTATCGAAGACTCCCCTTCGCCGCGATTTGATTTCGATGCGATTTATAAGCAAAACGATGCAATGCCTACGCAGAAGAAGAGTCGTGCTCATCGAAAGAAACTTGAGGATCTCGCGGAGCTAGGCATTCACGGTCCTTTCAAAAAGTCGCATAGACGCGAAAGACGCCCATTCACTGAACGCGACGACCGCGAGATCCTCGAGGGACTCGCTATTTATGGTCCCGCATGGACAAAAATCCAGCGTGACACTCGCTTCCATCTGTCCAACAGGCAACCAACCGATTTGAGAGATCGCGTTCGAAACAAGTATCCAGGAAATTATCAAAGCATTGAGAAGGCCACCTTGCATCCCAACAGTGGAGCTCGTGGTGGCAAGGTCCTTGAGCCCGCTGTTGACATGTCCATTGACAGCTCTCTGACGCGCCCCAAACAGTCTTCCAAACAATCTTCTAAGGCACCCGCTCTCTCCGACCGCCACACTCCAAGGGAAGATCCTTCTGCCTGGCCGTTGCACGTTTCCGAGCCGTCCAGCTACGCTTCTCCATCCCAAAGTTTCGAGTTTACTGAACCCAGCGGTGCTCACTTCATAAGTGGTGAAATGGACATCTCCAGGCTTTTGCTGGATGACTCCAGAGCCTCTCATCAATTTTCACGATATGGCACTGGCTCTTCTCCCTGTTCATCGTCTCCGCCGAGGTTTATGAGTGAAACACGCCGTGATCATTATGGGCAGTCCTCGACCAAATGATGAATCGAATCATCGCGAAGGTCTAAAAAAAAAGAGAGAGGAAGTACTTCCGCCAAACTTTTGGCGTGGCATGTTAACATTGCCACCTTTGTATGTATTGAAACTTGTTGTTTACTTAAGAGAAATCATGGGTGAAGAAATGCCACCGCAGCTTGGCTTGTTTCTGTCGCACTCTGAGAGGCTGTTCGGGCTCGGCAAATCGTAAGGAAATAACGTAATTAAGTCAATGTTTTAACGATACGATGAAATCAAATGAAAGCTATCCATCTGAGCAGCACTGTCCAAGATCTCATAACAGCCAGCCCCATGATGTGCAAACCAGCTAAGGATAACTCGACGTATGATAGGTATTCAAGAACACGTGTCTAGATCGGCTCAGATGAGGGGGGGGGCAGGTCTGGCTCGAGGCATCATAGTAACGCGTGCTGCTCTTATTAGTCAAGCTTGCCAGATTTCTGTCCATAGTGAGACTTGGCTGCTACGTTAATTTGAGTCGTTTGCTACAGGCATGTTTTGTTGACGATGATGAGAAACTTGAAAGAAGAAACCAGCGTTCAACGGGGCCGATGTACCTAGGTGGGTAAGGCACTAGATGAGCTGATCAGGTACTACATCACATGATGTCCATGCTTGGAAAGGCCCCACCGCGAGAAAAATCTCGCTTCTTGACAAGACATGCGAGACAGTAGGGCACGAAACCCCTCAGCGACTGACGCTAACGCCATTTGGCAGGGTGGAAAATCATTCGGTCCCCCTGGCGTTTTGCACTTTGGTTCTTCGAGGTTTGCTTGGAGTGCTGACATCTTTTTTCCTCATCACCGTTCATCGTCCTGATCCAGTCGACAAAATGGCCCGCGGAATGTAAGTCAACGGCTTGAATACAAATGGCATTGGGCGAAATGGAATCTAAAAGAATAAATTGCCCATCAATCCAATCTCGTTCGGATTCCTCCCTTCGCCCTTGTCGCGTCAATAATGGCGAGCTTCAGGTTGTTAATCGTCGCACGATGCACTGACGCTGGATCTTTTCAACTGCAGCAAGAAGCACCAGAAGCGCCTTAGCGCCCCCTCGCACTGGTTGCTGGACAAACTGTCCGGTGTCTATGCCCCCAAGCCTTCCGCCGGTCCTCACAAGCTCCGCGACTGCTTGCCCCTGATCGTCTTCATCCGCAACCGTCTCAAGTATGCCTTGAACTACCGTGAGACCAAGTCGATTCTCATGCAGCGCCTGGTCAAGGTTGATGGCAAGGTCCGAACCGACTCGACCTACCCTGCTGGATTCATGGATGTCATCAGCATCGAGAAGACAGGCGAGAACTTCCGTCTCGTATACGACACCAAGGGCCGTTTCACCGTCCACCGAATTCAGGCCGAGGAGGCCGAATACAAGTTGGGCAAGGTCAAGCGCGTCCAGCTTGGTCGCGGTGGGATCCCATTCCTGGTCACGCACGATGCGAGGACGTGAGTAGTTCTGTCAGACATCATTCAGCCGTTGAACCAAGCTTTGGTCGATTTTATCGAATCCTGCCCCCGGCTCGCCTCCGAGCAAGCCTCCGAACTCAACAGTTTGTGTGACGACTCGAACTTTGTCTCTTTCATCTGGAAGGACAATGACTCGAGTTCAGGAGCGGGCCTTGTTGGAGGAAAGAGGTTTCAACGGCTGTAATGTATCACCCTTGAACTGGCCCAATGGATTGGCTGACGTTTTGTGTTTGGATATAGCATTCGTTACCCTGACCCCTTGATCAAGGTCAACGACACTGTTAAGATTGATCTTACCACCGGCAAGATCACCGACTTCATCAAGTTCGACACTGGTGCCGTTGCGATGGTCACCGGTGGTCGCAACATGGGTCGTGTTGGTGTCATCACCCACCGTGAGCGTCACGATGGTGGCTTCAACATTGTCCACATCAAGGACGCCATCGACAATAGCTTCGCCACCCGTGAGAGCAACGTTTTCGTCATTGGCCAGGACAAGCCCTGGATTTCTCTGCCCAAGGGCAAGGGAGTCAAGCTCACCATTGCTGAGGAGCGTGACCGCCGCCGTGCTCGCGCTGCCATGTAGATCGCTCACGAACGCTACATTTGATGCGACCCAGTAGTGTACGCGGGAGGTGTCCATTTGTTGGTAGCCTTTTTGAGGAATGGGTCAAAAAAGGGACTGCAGGAGAATACAAACAAACACGTCTCCCCCTTTTCAACAATTCTTTTTCCACTTTTTTGGCATGTGAAACGGAGTCTCGGACTTGAGGAAAATCCTTTGTTTTTAAGGTCTTCGTATCAGACCTTTGGAGTCCTGTGGTCAGCTGTTTGCGAAGCTTACGAGTAACAAGATCAGTTAAGCAAGCAGCGTTCTGTCATGGTGAACTCAAATGCAGCGTGACAACTAACTGTGCATGTATGAGTGTAAATCGTGTCTGGGCATATGCTGTGTCTGGTGGACATTGGCGCCATGGACTCATGGTGCCATCATTAATTGCGCCTCACTGCCGTAAACTAATTTGACTGTCCGACAAAAATGGGGGACCCAAGGGGAAAGATTCAAGCCCCTACACACCGTTTCGCTTACGTTCACATTCATCGATCCTACCCGTGAATACATACCTACATGCTCCTAAAACAAGTTGAGGCAGGATGTTGCCTCCCCGGATCAATCTCGATCGAAACCCCAGAGCCACAGACAGGCTGTCTCATCGACTCCTGCTCTGTACCAAATATCATGCGACCCATTAATAAGGACCCAGAATTACATGTTCATGAGGCTAGGCAAGTTCCTTTCCGCTGGTAATCCGAGTGGAGAAGCAAAAAAATGCCGGACCGCAGAAAATGCCTCGGTTCCTAACTTACAAGTTGAAGTTACTTCCCATCGGCAAGGCACGAACGGGAATTCCCGAGAGTCAATTGGGTCATTCTCTGTGAGTCTGTATGCAGTGATGCACTCTGCAATATATTCTCAAATCATGCTTCCCCCTCAATCTTCAGCGCTGCGTCAAAGTCGCCAACCGCCCCTCGACTCAGCTCCCAGAGTCAAAACCGCGAGGTTGAGGAATGTCTAAGCCATCAGGATGAGCCAGGGCTGGCAGCAGAGAGACAAGACCAGACAAGACCATAAACACAGTATGTACTACTCCGTACGGAGTACATACGGAGTCTTCATCGCGGACAATGGAAAGAAGTCGAAGAAGTGCAAGCCCGAGCCAGGGTAAACCCTTCCGTCGGCAACCGCAGCCCCCACTTATTTCAACGAAACGCAGCGAATGGGATCCGAAGATCCCCGCTCTCCGAAACCGCTCCCCCCGCCCTCCAGGCTCCATCTCCTATGTAATTCCAAATGCTTCCAGTCGCTCCCTGAAAACGAAGAGCATCACAGTGATTTGTACTTCGTACTCCGTACTCCGTATAAATGATCTGGCTTCTTGAGGTTCCAACACGAAGCTGTGTCTCAACTGGTAATGGACTTCCATGATATGATCCCGCATCCCAAAACCCGTTTGTCTCAGGCTTGTTCTTGGGGGAAAACGACAAGTTGACATGACATCATGCAAGTTGCTGCGTTTTAGTCCCGGCCGTACAGAATATGTACATACTCTGCCATCAAGACCCCCAGCCTCCAGCTCCAGGCCTTTTTCTGGAGCAAAATCCAAGCTCTTAGTAGCTCCATTCCCCGGGCTTTTTGTCCTTACTGTTTACAAATCCAATTGCGCGGTTTTCTTCTTCCGGAAAGACCCCCCCTTCGTATTATGTAGGTACTCCGTACATACGGAGGTAGGTAGGGTATCATTACAAACGTTGATTTGATTTGATTTTCAGGGCTCCCTTCTCCTCTTTTTTTTCGGCTGGGCTCAGCGCGGAGACGTATTTTAGTGCAGCGTAGGAAGCTCATCATCTTCTTTCCTCCTTTCTCTTTCCTCTCATCCTGTATCTAGAAGAAGACAATCTCTACAACTTACAACCTACAACTCTCACGTTGCAACACTTTTTGTCGAATCTACAAAGCTTTCTCTACAACCCCCATATTCACACACACACACACACACATCATGTCTGGTCTCAAAGTTGGCGATTCTTTCCCCGAGGGTATCAAGTTCACTCACATTGTGCCCTCGGGTGACGACATTCTCACCTGCGGTGTCCCCGGCCCGTACGACGCCAGCGCCGGTATGTCACAAAAGCTGCTCCTGCATGCACCAATTAACGATGCAGGCATCTTTTCGCCTGCCTTTACCCCCCCCCCCCCCCCCCCAATGGCAAAGCTCAGGAACCGAATCCGCTGACGCGAAGCTCTCTCTCGGGTATAACTAGAGCTCAAGAACAAAAAGGCCATCATTGTGGCCGTCCCTGGTGCCTTCACGCCTACCTGCCAGGCCTCCCACCTTCCCTCGTACATCAAGAACCGTGAGGCCCTCAAGGCCAAGGGCGTGGACCAAGTCATTGTGATTGCCTACAACGACGCCTTCGTCATGTCCGCATGGGGTAAGGCAAACGGCGTCAAGGACGACTTCATCATCTTTGCCGACGACAATGGCTTCAGCAAGTCTATTGGCTGGACGATGGGCGAGCGCACCGCGCGATATGCTATCGCGGTGGACCACGGCAAGGTTGTGTACGCGGACAAGGAAACTGGCTCGGGCATAGAAAAGTCTGGTGCTGAGGCTGTCTTGGCCAGCTTGTAGGTTTGGAATGTGCCGCGGATGATGTATGAACCGGTACATAGCGGATTCGGGCCGTTGTAGAGAACATACTGCGAATCTTGCGCGCGCGAACGGAATAGAATAGGTTCAATCATGAGACATGTCTGACGAACTTGCTTGCATCTTTTCACTGTGGAAACAGGATTTTGTCCGCTCGAGGTGGCACGACTCACGAGATCGCACATCTATGCGTGTCAAAGACGCAGGCAGCTCGAGGAGTGATATAACCACAGTCTAGATCCGGATCGTGATCCAGTAGCAGCTGTATTTAGTAGGGCTTGGTGTTGCGAGGAGCTGACGTCGGGCTGGGATTGACAGCCAAGGCTTATCTGGGTCGTGTGGCCCCTTGAGATACTTCTTCACGCGCAGAAGAACGCGTTGTCGACATGGGTTAGGCCGAGAAGGGAGGATCGACCGATGATGTGTTTCTCAGGCATTCAGCATTTTTTTGGATTCATTTTAATTCGTCTGTAGCGGCGAGGCGAGGAAGGATAAAGACAGCATAATTTTCTACCTTGACAAAATATGTGTCTGTCAAGCCCAAAAGCTCGCTCCGTTCGACCCCTCCGCAAACCCCAATTCGCATCATCGGTTTTCAATATGTAGCACCTTGTTCATTCATGTGTGTACGTGCACCTTTTCGATCTGTAGCACTCTGAGGTTGCTCCGGCAATGGGATATGAAGTAACGCATTCATGTTTAAATTGTCATTACCTGCTAGTGTCCCCGTGCCGCGGATTCCGCCACAGGATTTCCCAACACCATGCCATTTACTCCCAACCATGATGGGCCACCAGCCACTGATCCCTTCAGCATCCAACACGACTCCCCTTTCCCCGAGCAAAAATCAGACAAAACTGTTTAGCGAGTTCGAGCGGCGACCTTGACGGGCGCACCCTTGGCACCCTGCTTGCTGATGTTTCGCTGGGTCTGGCCCTTGCCGGCCGCGGCAGCAGACTTGGCCTTGTCGGCCTTCTTGGCGGCAGCGGCGGCATTCTTCTTCTCTTTGCTCTCCTTGATGGCCTGAGCGCGTGCGGCGGATCGGGCCTCGGGCCGCATGGTGCGGCGCTCCTTGATCACATCTAGAGAGGCACCAACGATAGCACGCTGGGCCTTGACGGTGCGGCGGGAGCGCTTCTTGGCGACCTCCTGTGGAAATTGTTAGCAGTTGCTCCGGCATCCGTGGCTCGCTTCTCCTTCTCAATTGCTCGTTTCTTCTCTTCAGTTCTGATCGGGTCTTTAAAAAAGCCCGAACCTGCTATTAAGCACTGCCATGTCTGTTGTTGTATTCAAGTCGCCGCTTGTTCGTTTGAATAGTGTACGTCGTCTTCTTTGGTTTCTTTTGAAGGAACAAAGAATAGAGGGAAAGCGTGTTGATACGGCCGAATGCTAGCGCTCGATACCAACCAAACAGGCGAGTGGCAAGAAGAACGGAGCATCGAATCGGAAGAGCTACATATATTCGGGTGTGGATCGCGGACGATCGATATCGTACCTCAGAGATACCCTTGCGGTGTTGACGACGGTACAAGACAGTCCAGGCAATGCGACGGGGGTTCTTTCGCTGCAGGAACAACGACTCTGACTTTCCGTTCTGGAATCGGAAGACCTTGCTGTCGCCACGGACGTAGATTTTACCCTAGAAACACAAAAACGTCAGCAATTCATCATCTGTTTGTGCTCAACAGGTCTCATTCGTCCCATTGCCATCGTCTCCATAGTTCTCTCGGTCGCGCGCTCTGAGTAGGTTCCCTTTCCCTTCGTCCTCCCTCATAGACAGGAAACTTATTCGCTTCCATCCGTAACCTCTCGCAAGCTATTGAACCTGTCCTTTTTCCAACTCCGCATGCCATGCAAAGCATCTCATCCCACAGCGACGGCATAGAAACATAGACTCTGACGATGGACAACAGGGCGGGTATAGAGTTGAAAAAACCAGGACAAAGAGAGACGCGGTCGTACCTTGCCGGGGTAAATTCTCTGGCCCGAGAAGGAATCGTCGTAGGTTCGCATCTTGTCGCGGTTGTGTGCTGTGAAGCGACAAGGTGTACTGGGTTGTCGATGACCGTTGGATTGTTGGAGGGGCGCGTAGACGTCGGGATGGGCAAAAAGTCGAGGCGTGATACAGGGCCAATTTCTCGAATTGGTGGTGTGTGGTCTAGCTGACTAAGCGTGCTAGGGCAGGCGAGAGAGCGCGAGAGCACTGGGTTTCTGCATGCGCACGTGATCACTCACGAGCGAGAACTTGCCTAGGCGAGAAGAACGCGTTGTGGGGTTCGGACGGGAACAGTGGATGAGGCTTCCCAGTTCGGTTCAATTGACGAATGAGGCTGCTCTTCATCCGCGCTCGAAACCGACACCCGCTCGTCTTCTTACGTTTTGTTTGCACATATATGAGTATGTTTATTTGTTATTTACGCTCAGATACGTAAGTGCATTTGTAACGGCCGTATGGAACTTGATAAGCGGGATTTTGTGATATTGTGATATCGCTTCACCTCTTTGCTGCTTAAATGTCTACGACGCCCAGCGCGACTCTGATCGCTCGGACCGTCATATCCCAATTCAACAAGCTACCAGCCAAGCGCAAACCGACCATTCGAGACAATGGACTGCGTGAATGGGTTCCTTTGAGTGGCATTGTCGCCGAGAAGGATGGCGATCCAATATGTCTGGCTTTGGCGTAAGCAGTCTCCCCTTCCTCCACCAACAGTGAACACGACATTCATTACCAATGGCCCTCGTATGGAGGGAGCGTCAGAGCATAGGATGCTTCTCGTCAAGTCAAATCATGCTCATTTCTCCCCATCTCCGCAGCACGGGCATGAAATGCCTTCCGGCGTCCAAACTGTGTGATGCAAATGGCAACGCCATCCACGACTGGCACGCCGAGGTTCTCGCCATGCGAGCATTCAACCGCTTTCTCCTGGATGAGTGTATGGCAAGCGCACAACATGGTCAAGCAAGTCAGGTTGTCGACGTGGTGCCGCCTGGGACTGGTAGCCGACCCTTTAAGATCAAAGACAATGTGAGACTGCACATGTACTGCTCCGAGGCGCCTTGTATGTACTATGTCGTGTCCCTGGCCCTTTTCTTCCGTGCCTTTGCACATCACTCAACTTGTTGGCACGTGCCTCGTACACTGTAAAGACGTAGTCATGTGAAGTCTTAGTCCTTCTCATCTTCTAACTTCTGTTCCGACAATGGATGTCAGGTGGTGACGCAAGCATGGAATTGATCATGGCCGCGCAAGACGACTCTTCGCCCTGGGATATCACTCCTCCACCAGCGCAATCACAGCAAGACACATATCAACAGTCACCGTCACAATCGTCATCGGAAGCCACCACTGCGATTCTCCCCGGCCGAGCCTACTTCTCCCAGTTAGGCATCGTCCGCAGAAAACCCGGCCGCGGTGACGCGCCCCCCACGCTGTCCAAGTCGTGCTCTGACAAACTCTCACTCAAGCAATGCACCTCACTGCTCTCGTCGCTGACATCCCTTCTCATTGACCCTTCAAACGCCTACATAGATAGTCTCGTGCTGCCCTCTTCGCAGTACTCGGCCCCAGCATGTCAAAGGGCGTTCTCCGAGCGCCTGAAGGCCCTAGACGACAGCTCGTCCTGGCCAGACGGGTACAGTTTTACCCCATTCCGGATCGAGACGACTGACGAGGAATTCGCATTTTCGCGCAGGGCAGTCGCCATCAAATCCCCGCACACGGCCCGAGATGAGGCGGGCACAAAGATCAAAATCGCGCCGAGTAACCTCGCCGCTGTGTGGACGGGTAGCGGCGTAGAAGAGACCGTTCTGGGGGGCATCTTGCAGGGCAGGAGGCCCTTTGAGGAGAAAGGTGCCAGTAGCGTGTCCAGGCGGCGCTTGTGGATGGCTGCGGAGGAGATTGCAACATCGCTGAGCAGTGATTGGGAACGCATACAACAATGCTTGAGTGGCCGGGACGAAAGGAGGTATCACGATATCAAGGAATGCGAGATCCTGGCGGAAAGAAGACGCGTGAAGCAGCAAGCACGCCGGTCTGCGTTGGCGGGATGGATTCCTAACCAAGGCGATGCGGAATTTAATATTTCTTGTGGAGTTTCGAATTCGATAGGCTCCAAATAGATGCGGATGCTGTTTGAAGTGAAGAACAATCTGGGGGGCTGATGCCGTCATTCGGCCGGGCATGGCCATTACAATCGTGCAAGTGGAAAGGACGGCTTAACTGTAGAGACTTCAATGCTTGAGTGTTGTCTATTTCTCTACCCTTCGACCTGCTTTCTAAGGTCCTATGCACGACCCAGACCAGCTCGAATTGAACGAGTGCCGTCACTCGCTTCATCCCACCTTCTCCTGCTGTTTACGATTTCGGAACCCGTAAATCCCGTGCTTCCGCGGAATGTACGAATGCATAGGATGAGGAGAGAATGACAAAGAGCAACGAATGTAAGCAGAGCCCGTAGATGAATCACTCTTTTCTTTCTCTCTTCCTACTCCGATCAGAGGACGGCGACAGGGAAAGGCGCTTCCACGGTTCAAATTAAAAAACCAGATCGAATTTCCGGCAAACAAAAACAGTACATCATCCACAGGCACCCACCCAGTGTATCGTTCCAGGGCCAAAGGCACGATGCTCCCGCCCCAATTGCTCACTGACAAATCAACTCCTAGTCACTACACTCATATAATGCACCGCTTCGTCATTCTCCCCGTATTCTTCCTTTGTTTTACGTGTCTTCATAAAAACGTTGACCCGTCTCGTCTTTGTGGAGAGGATGGGATGGAAAAAGATGATTCGACCACCGCTTACTCCACCTTGTTCTCCTCAAAGTTCTCGCCCTCGACCAGGTCGGGGATCTCATCGTCATCATCGCCCTTCTCACCCTTCTGCAAGTTCTGGTAGCTCTCGGCAAGCTTGCGGAGGGAGGCCAAAGAGTCGGGGCCGAGCTGGTTCAGGATACCAGGAACGAGTTCAGTGAGCTCCTTGTCCTCGCCATTCCCGTAGATGGCAAATGTGTTGGAGGGCACAGCGGCGTGGACTGTGTGATGTTCAAAACCAGGTCAGCATGGGAGCCAGAGTCGCATCTCAGAGAAAATTCATGGAGATGCAAGGCGCATCGTCGGAGATGGGTGCCAAAAACAGGTTTGCATACCCTTGGGGGCGGAGAAGTGGATGACGTTGCCGTCGGCCTTGAACATGTTGACCTCCTCGATGGCCTGGATGGGCTGAGTGTTCAACTTCTTCAGGGTCTGCTGGAGCTTCTTGTCATCGGCGCCGGATCGGGCAGGCGCACGCTTGACCTTTCTGCGGGGAGTACCCTTGCCACTATATTTCCACGACAGAAAGAGAATCCGACATCGGTTAGCCACCTATCCCTTGCAATATAACAAACAACACGGTCGGTTCGGGCGGAGATGGGCCGAGTTGTCGTGGGATGAAACGAAGCAGCTTGAAAACTCACCCTGGAAGGGATTGTGTCAGTACGTGTAGATGTGCCCTGCCCGGGCAAGATATAAGGCCCAAGTCGTCATGGCGGAGTGTTACTCACCAGTTCGGGCGCTGGCGCCAAGCTTCTTGAGGCGCTCCTGAAGGTCGGCCATCTTGGAAGAGAGTGTGGAGGAATGAGCACGAGGAAGAACTAGAATCGCCCCGCCGTTTTTTTTTGATCAGTCGCAAAATCCCCCACGGTTTCGATTGGCGCGAACGGTTCCCGAGGGAGATATCCCAGCTGGACGCTGTCGAGGTCCCCAAAAAGGCCTATTTTGAAAGAAGAAGCGTGTATTGAAGGAGCGGGCGAGCTACGTACCGAGGAAGATGAGGAGTTACGTCAAGGAGCTGATTTGTCGCCGACGGAGAGACGTGATGATGGAGCAAACTGAAGAGTCCTTTTTTGTGCGTGCCAAGAGTTTTCGCGTGTGGAACATGTATTGGCCGAACAGTGGCCCCACCCGAGCTTCCGCGGCTTAATGTTACTGGCTCAACTGCGCGGACCCGTGGGGTACCTGCCTCATGTAACATGTTAACCTACATGAGTGAGCAAATGGGCAAACCACCAACATCAATTGCTGCTCGTCTGCTCGCGCGTCACGTACGATGCCGAGGCGATAATGAAATTGACGGAGCTATAGATAGGTACGATGCGGCGATGCGGCAAGAGATCTTCGTGTGGCTATCTCAAATAAGCGGCATTAGAGGGACAGGCAACGCGTCGCAAATTTCTTCCACCTGAAACAAGAAGCATGATGCACAAATAATACTGGAGTCGTGATGAGCATGGAAAGTGAGGACCCTTGGAGACAGATCTCGACGAAGCTGCTTCGGGGGGGGGGGGGGGCCTTCTGGAGCTGCTAGATAGAGCCCTTTGCTAAGGCCAGTCATCATTGTGATGAAGTATCAAAGTTCCTCTCTAGATCATGAAGCTCGATCCTTTCCCGATATTAACAAAGACAGCATCTCTAACTGAGAAGCTAGCCAACATATAAGGGGAAAACACTTATATCTTCACCAAGCTTGACTCGGTATATTGGCCCTAAGAAACGGGCGCCGGATGGCTCATCGTTCTCGACAACAACAACAAAGGGCGACTCCTCACTGCTCAGGCAACTTCAGAACAACAAGCTAGCTATCAGGCAACTTCAGAACAACAAGCTAGCTATTGTATGTGCGAAGTAAATGCAGTCATCTGTTCAGAATGCTATCATAGCTTGCCAATCCAATCCACAAAAGACCATTTGCAGCTCCAGGACAATAAACTGGCCAAATATACGTGCGAAGATGGCACGGTGCCAACTACTATTTAGGTCCCGGGTACTTCAAGAATCACAGACTGAGAGCATACATACAAGCACGCAGAGTATCAGGCAACCAACATTCATCATCATTATTAATTAATCTCATCAAGCCATTCCTGAACATGAACATGACTGACCCGCCACTCCGAACTCAAAAAGAGCAAAGTTCCAAGTTCCAAATAGGTAGGTATACATAATACATCATCCTCACATCTCGGTAACATACCCAATCTGCGGCCGTCTCAAATCACTCCCCCCTCCTCCATTCGGACCACCAGCCACCCTCTTCGCCAGCTTCTCCTGCGACTCCACCAATTTCCTCTGAGCTTCCAGCCGTGCCCTAATCCTCCCCTCAGCCCCCTGATCCAATCTCTCCACTTCCTGCCCCTCGCCGATCCGAATAGCACTCAAAGCTCTTGCATTGTCCACCTTTTCCGTGTTGAGCTTTGCTTCCCACTCGAGAGCTTTCCTCTGTCGCGCTTCCTGGGCTTCCACCTCCGTGTCTGCCAGCGCACGAGTTCGGCCAAGCCAAGATTCGGCTAGCATATGCTGTTCTTGCATTCTTCGTGCATGGGCTGCGCTTTCGAGTGACTCTTGGAGCTGCGCGCGGGACCGTACGTCATGCAAGTCTTCGTGGTGCAGTTTCCGTCGGCGCATGTCTTCCATTTCGGCTTTCTGGGCAAGGATTCGGTGTTCCACGGACGCGAGTTCGTGTTTGCGCGCCATGGCGGTGGAAAAGTCTGCAGTCTCTTCGGCGAGGCGCTCTAGGCGCGCTTTTCGCTGCCGCTCTTGTATGACCAGGTCGTCTGGGAGGCCGACAGTATCGCTTGGTTGGGGACCGGACAGAGCGTAGTACACATCGTGGGTGCGGTAAGATTGAAGTATGGACAAGAGGGGGGCTGGAACATCGGTTTTTGGTAAAATCTTCTTGATATACATCGTCGGCGAATAGACGTAGCCATCGGCGGTATGATGGTTAAACGGCTTGTTGACGTGCTTCCACATTCCGCTCTTGAGCAAACTTCGCGTGGTGGCCAGAGGATCTGCTGCCTCGAAGCATAGTTCAAGAAGAGTTTTACCGTTCGATTTCATCGAAAGATCAGACTCGGAGTCTATGAGAAACTTCATTACTTTCTGCATGGCGCGTTCTCGTTCTGCCACAAGTTCAGTGTTGTCAGATCCATGTAGGCAAAGCTCTGCCAGAGCACTTCGTCCCTCGTGCAGCGGGCTAGGAAAGTCAGGATCATGGCCGGAATCGATGAGTACTTTGACCACTGGAAGATTCAGATCGCGAGCGGCGTTGTGGAGTGAACCGTCGTCCCGCGGAGGCGCGTTAGCTAGCAAAAGGGACACCATCTGCTCGGAAACGTCGCCGCCGATAGACGTTGCCATGGACAAAGGTGTCCTTTGTTTATAGTCTAGCACATCGACCTCAGCACCTTCGAGCAGTAATAGCTTCACAAGGTCAGGGCGTCGTGACTGAATGGCAAGCATAAGTGGTGTCGTGTGAGACAAGCTTGACTCGACATTCACCTTGGCTGTTTGACTGATTAGCCACATGATGCTTCGTGATTAGCTAGATATACCATGTGTGCACCATCACACTCACCTCCTCGCGCGAGTAGCAACTCGATGACACTATTGCTGACTCGCTTCTGTGGTTGTGCTATGGCCCACGAAAGAAGAGTCATTTCCTCAGCGACTTTGACGTCGTAATGGATTTTGTATCTTGTAGCTTGGTCGCGGTATAGGCCAGCGTCGAGCAGAGTTTCTGTAATGGCGACTGATCTAGGATACTGGGAAATTGCCCGCACGAGTAGCGGATCGCGTCCTTGTTGAACGCTCATTACGTCAACACGTACATCACCGTCTCTGTACTCGGTGAACAATCCGAGCAGGTCGAGAACATCGTCTTGTGACAGAGCTGTGTCAAAAATGCATTGAAACGCTAGTGATAGCGTTTCAACCTTCGGCCTGCACTGGAGCAGCTCTCTGGTCCACGAAACATCGACATTGGATGCCGCCTCTCGTAGTGGCTCACCTTGATTGTAATTCACGTCTGCATGATGAGACACGAAAAGTTTGACAAACCGATCTCCAAGGTCTCGTGTCTCTGGGGTAGAGCGCCTCATAACGAGAACCAACGCACCACTGATTGAGTCTCCAATGACGCCTTTGTCCAAAAGCACACTGCCCGTCTGAAAGCCAGATTCGGTGAACCATCTGTCGAAGGTATCCGCAGCAAAAGCGTGTTTGAACGCCCCATCGACGTCCTCCTGGGGCAACACTTTTTCCAAAATTCTTGCCAACAACGAAGGGACAAACTTGACAACCGCATCTACTAGTGTCTGGCAGCCACTAGCAGTTGGCGAAGCGCCATGATCAAGCAATAACTGGACGAGGCGCTCCTCGGGATCATCCTCGTGAACAGCTTCGTTGAGCGCCATATGCAAGTCGTCTGTCGCCGCCAGACCAGCTTCCAAGAGATCACTCATGATTCTGAACCGATTCTCTCGACTAAGATTCCAACAAGCCTTGCGCGACCAAACCAGAGTAGACTGGGCGACTCTCTTCTGTGTAGCTATGTTAGCACAGCACTACCATCCATAATCCGACGTCTTGAAAAGATGGGCGTTTCACTTGCCTGTTTATCGCCTACGTCGCACAAACCAAGCAAAAGTTCGAGGCTACCAATCGACGCGCTCCTCGTCGCAGTCACTACACACTGCCCGTTGTCAAAGTTCGGGTCGGCGCCGGCTGTGAGTAAAACCCGCAATACAGCCTCGCCATCTTTCCCGTTACAAGCTGCTGAATGCAGTTGTGCATCCACCAGCTCGCCTGTCACGCCCTTTTTGAGTAATATTTCGAAAACAGCCGCTTTCTTACTCAAATCGCGCACTTCTGTTGCCGCCTTGAAGCCAGACTCCAGTGTGCTCTTCTGGAAGTTGCCGTCTTTCTCCAGTATAACGCCAAGAACTTCTGCTGAGCCTCCACGACAGGCCTCCACAATAGCCTGACCGTTATCACTGACAACGCTGGCACCATGGGCCATGAGCATTTTCCCCAGCTTGGCATCACCATCGCGTGCAGCTACAAGCAATGCACTCGAAGCATTGTCATTGTAGACGCCGAGTTCCAATAACCTTTGGCACATGCAGTGACGTGTCGTGCGCTCCTTGACTTTCATTACTCTGCTGAGCAAGGCGCTCCTCGTCTCTTCTGACGATTGCGACTTGGCGAGAAGCAGGTCCAATGTCTCGGCGGACTCCGTCGATACGGATAGAAACAAGGCTTCCCCGTCCGAGGTGTCGGCTGTGGTGGCGAGAGCGTCATGTAGCGGCGCGTCTTTCGGAAAGGCGGTAATGGCATGCTGCAGTGCGCGGTTCATCTCGAGAGGATCAGCTCCAGCCTCAACAAGCTTCTTTGTAAGCGCAAGTCTTTGTGCAGGATCTGCAATTCGCAATCCATGAGGTAAAGCAGCCCCAAGCGAAGTGGGAGTCAGTGAGGACTTTGCTTCCAGCAAAATATCCATCATTTTTGAATCAGCTGCAGTGACAGCATGGCATAAAGCTGTCGCTTTAAACGCGTTGGGATTCGCGCCGCCATCTAGCAGAATCTTGAGGATTGACAAGGTTGCATCGTCGTTGCTCGTTTTCAGCACCGACTGCACTTCATGGGCCAATAACCAATCCATGTCTTGGTTGTGGGCGCGAGAGCATCTTGAGATTATAGCGCGCAGCTTCAAGGCTTTGCTATCAACAGATGGCAGCGGGGCCATCTCACGGAACGCACAAGTCACTGACGATGCCGAGGGCGTTCCATGTCTAAAAAGCAGGTCTAGGACCTTGGGATCGGGGTCTGCTACCGACTTCTTGATGATAGAACCATCCAATAGATTAATGTCTGCAGCCCCCTTTTGCAAAAGTAAGTCTAATAACGACATGTCGATAGGTCGCTCTGTCAGAGTTCGCAATAACGCATTCGCGATTTCCTGTGTTCCAGTGGCTGCACCAGCGTCGAGAAGCATGGAAGTCATGTTGAACCGTTCTCGTTGGTCTGAACCCTCGATTGCGTCCATAATGCGAGCGGCAGCAGTCTGTGGAGAGGCTTTCTCCAACAGTGACTTCAGGAGCTTGACATCATTTTGTCTAATAACACCGGCTAGACCTGAGCCTTGATCGAAATTGATGTCTGCACCGTGCTCTAGGAGAAAGTTGACCAAGAGATCGTCTCGTCGTGTGGCATCCTTGCCGATCACGTCGTGTAGCGCGGCATGTAAGCAAGGTCCAGGCAGCGGCCTCTTCAAAAAGAGCTGGATCATGCGATAGCGATCCTTGGGAGCGAGCGTATTTGTGATCGGGAAGACAATCGATAGAGTGTTGGTGCTGGGTCGGCCAGACAGGATTATTTCTGCCATGGACAAGTCTCCTCGCAGGAGAGTGCTTCGAAGCGCTTCCCCGGACTTGTGGTCAACAGAAGCTGCGGTGTGTCTAGAAGCTCTGCGTATACTTTGAGAAAGGCCATTATATGCATCTTTCGATATTGTGGACTCTTGAATCGCTGAAGACGCTGGGCTGAGAAGTATTTTCACAGATTCAAGGTCACCAGCTTCAGCGGCGTCAATGAGCATGTCATTCAATACAACGCCGTGAGCCCCTTTCCTCAACAGTAGACGAAGAACCATGGCACGGGTCTCGAATGTGGCCTGCTTGGCAATGCACGGCACACAACTCGAAGCCAGCGCGGGGCTCAGTGTGGCGGAATCGGTGAGGAGGGCGCTGATCAGTTCTACTTCGCCGCAGACAATCATTCTCTTCAACACTGCCGCATCGTTGTATTCGATAGACGCACCATATCTGGCTAGGAGCTCTGCCATGTCATGGAATTGGGTCTCACATGCGCTCTCTAGAGCCAGTGAGACTTGCTCGCCATGAGCACCGGCGCAGAGGAGGACTTCGGCCATGGCAAGCCTAGCGGATGGACTCGTAGATGGATGTTGCCGTAGAGCTTCAAACGCCTCGTTGACACATGAGCCTTCTGGAGGCGTGTTTCCCATAACAATTGCCAACGCAAGATCTTGGCGTCCAAGTGCAATTGCCGTCTTCAAAGCTTCGCCATTGTTGTAGTTCCCATCTGCGATCGATCTGCTCAGGCGGAGTACCGTTTCCACGGATGCCGCTCTCGTAGCATCACTCATGCAAGCTGATATCCATGTTGACGCTGGCTGACTTTCATACCGCAGGAGCAGTTCGACAAGATGACATCGACTTTGATCGGCACAGGCCTGACGAAAAGCTTGTTTTGCTTCCGACGTCTGCGAGGCACATGCGCCATAGCGTAACAAAAGCTCCACGATGGAAACGTTGCCACTACAAATAGCCGGCGCGAGGGCCTGGTCAATGGAGTGAGAGTCGACGTGCGACAGCAAAACCTGCAACATGTCATACTGATTGCCTTCAACAGCCAATATGAGAAGCTTAGATGGATCAACGAAAGTGTCGACACTCTTCCTCCGAGTGAGAATACTACCCCTCTTCTGTTTCGTCTGGGTGCCGCTAATATCGATACCTCCCGCAGCCAGCTTGGAAAGTAAAGCCTCAGCGACGCCTGGTGTACCTGCATTGGCTATCCACGTGGAAAGGACTTGGAGGGCTTGATGAGGATCCCAGTTCTTGCCCCTCTTGATATGATTGAAAGAAAGGGCTTTGCTAAGGCTGCTCTTCTTTGTGGACCGTAGAAGCTCGGTCGCTCGTTCCTGCATGAGGTTTTCAGCGGTAACATCGTCCTGCTGTATCCAGAAAGAGGTTGGGTTGAGTAGTCGCGTGAGCGGCGCAGGCGACGAAGGCAATTCAAGGCTCCATTCTTGCGACAGCTGGATGATACGCCGTTGGCGATCTGCTGCGGTCAAGGACATGGTGCGAGCAGGCGCCGCATCGGGCCAAGCACTGGATTCAAATCTCTGCTGACGATAACGGCTTCGATCAAACGTCTCGTCTAGAACGGCCGTCGATCTATTGAGAGCTCATCACTGGAGTCCCAGTTGTACACTGTTCCAATGGCTCAGTTGGATATCGCATGCGTGCTCTTGGAATGGTGGAGATGAGTGACAGCAACACTGTACACAACGCGCTGTGGGAGAAAGACGGCATGAAATGGTGTTGGGTGCAGGTCAGCACTTGGTGAGTGTCGAGCTGGTTCATGCCGGGATCGATCTGATGTCTGTATGTAGTCTGTACTCCGTAGTCTGTAGTCTGTAGCTGCGGGTGGTGGCATTCCTGGTGCAATTATGTCGCAATTCTGTTGCAATTCTGTCAGCCTTGCCATTGACGCCGCCTTCCTCCTCCGAGGCTCCGACGTTGTTTGGTCTATCCATGCCGTGAGCCACTGAGCATACTGGTAACTGCACAGCCCCGCTACCAGCTTCAGCCACGCCTTGAGCGAGACACTGGAACACTGGGACAGTTATTAAAAGCATTTGATCAAGAGTTGGTGGTGTTGCAGTTAGATGCAATTCGTTCCTGTCGCGCTCAGAGTCGTACTACCTAGGCTACACGATGTTATCCTGGTGGTGATTACATGCCAGCTCCTACAAGGTGTAGGTATACTTGGTGATGTCAAGTAAGCCATCATTATTATCGAACAAGGGCAGCATCATGGCGCTGCATGCCCCTTCACCTGGGCGAGGGCGAGGCGGCAGGCCAGCACAGCCCCGATGACCGCTCCCGTTCGGCCTTTGCTCCGTAGCTATTTCGACGAGAACTGGTCCAAGTTGAACCAACGCATGCACAGCAGCAGCACAAGGGATCCCGGCTGCGGCCGTAGATCAGTTAATGGCATGGGACCACATCCTCTCGGTCCGTGTGCCATAATGTCATTACACTAAATTTCTGAAGCATAGGTATCGGCGATTACCTGGATTATGTATAATGTTACATGTACATACCTGGATCACCTGGCGTTGACTCTGAATAGGCGTACGGCAGGGCCCGTTCGTCTCCTTGGCTTATTTTGGGCGCTTCCGTGAAGAAAAAAAAGACGAGACGTCGGCCCCCCCTTTCCACTCTTTCCACCGCCGCCCTTCATTAGCCGAGCGAACGGTGACCCCACATGTTGTCATTTGCGACAAATGGCGACGCTTCCCGTCATCTTCAAGTCATCCATATTAACGCGTCGAGAGCTCATTTCTGATTCTGAATTTGTCGTCTACAGCGGCTCAGTGCCAACCAAATCGCCAACACTCCTCTCAGAGTATTCTTTGAGGGCCGTGAAGTGCTTCTGTGTCCGACCTCGGCTCTTTGATCCAAGCAAAGAGTTCGAAACGCCAAACATAGGCATCCAGACGCGGCCTTTGTTTACAATCATCACTAGCCTCCAAAGTCGGCACTAGGTATTCATCTCCGAGTGACCGAGTCGCCTCCACCATTTCCAGCCCGAGCTGGACGATTGACTTCAACCCATTCCTGCTTGGATCAAATCTTGGATTGCTTCTTGGACTCTCTTTTGATCGCCTGTTCCGCCTACCCCTGAATCCTTATACCAAGAAACTGTGGCCAGGAAAATGACTGACAGGCTGGAACCCGTAAGCCCTGGCGGTGGCAGCAGCGGCAGGCCAACTCTGGAACGGCGTCGATCCAAGAATCCAATAAAGAATATGATGCAACATCTTACCGTGGAGACTCCCCGTGAGGACGACGACGACGGATCCCCTCGACATGCATCTCTTATCCGGCGTCTCAGTTGGAGAAAAAGTCGCAGCCCTTCGGCACATTCGGATGCTTCGACCACAGCATCCGCCGTGGCATCGGCACCAGCATCAGTCACCGCTCGCAATGTTGATCCCAACCTATGCATGTCATGTTCAAGTCTGGCAGCCGATATTGAGACCACGCTGGAAGAGATTGACGAGTCCTTTGCCAAAATCCTTGACCCAGCATCCGAAGATGCATTCGATGGGAAAGAGCGTTTTGTGGCCCGGCTCCGTGGACTAGAAGAGGACAAATGGGCGACCAAGTGTCCGCTTTGTAAGCTCTTCTGGGCAACTCATGTCCCTGGGCAGGGGGACGGTGACTACAGTCTGTCAGCCTTCTCCAGCAGAGACACGAATTACTTGATCGACACTACAAAAATGTTTGACATGGACCATCCTGCACGCCTCAAAGCCAAGGGCTTAGCACCTGGGTTTCTCGGTGTCGTCCCGAAGAAGCAAGGAGACGGCGCAAAAGCCTGGGATGTTGACCCAGAATGGTTCGGTGAGAATGGAGCGATATATCGTACTCTACCGCAGACCTTATCAACATCAGCCTCATCACTGTCATCAGAGGCTCTGGCAGCGAGGGGTCGAGCTAGGAGCGCCGACCGACGGACTCCAGAGTCGCCTACGCTTCTGACTGATACGTCTTGGTTGCAAAAGGGTATTTGGGGACGAGAGATTGGCCCAACGGCAGACTTTTCTGTTGCAGCCAACTGGCTGCAGTTCTGCGACCGTCACCACCAGGGTCGATGCGGAAGGCGACAGGTATCGTCAGATCCGATACCGGGATTCAAGCTCATTGATTGCAGCCAGTCGCCCCCTAAGGTGGTGGAACGACAGATGACTGTAGACTACGTCGCGTTGAGCTACGTTGCGGGCAAAGACGTGCGGGGTCCCTGGCCTAAGGTGGTTCAAGATGCTATTGCCGTGACACTGGAACTCAAGTTTCGCTATCTGTGGATGGACAAGCTCTG
Organism: Claviceps spartinae; assembly: GCA_018360215.1. Classification (NCBI taxonomy): domain Eukaryota; kingdom Fungi; phylum Ascomycota; class Sordariomycetes; order Hypocreales; family Clavicipitaceae; genus Claviceps; species Claviceps spartinae. The sequence goes on from SRPX01000006.1 coordinate 120,503, forward strand.
CATAGATTCCGACAATGCTACTGAGCGCAGGCAGCATATTGAGCGAATGGACGAAATTTTTGAGGGCGCCGAACTCACAATCATTGCTGCACATGGCCGCGATGCCAGGGATGGATTGCCTGGTGTGGGCGCAAACACGCGGCCAACACAGCCGGCCTACAGATTCTCCGATGGCAATGTCACATTGGTTTCTAGTCTACGCGACCCTCGTCTCGATATCAAGAATTCAACCTGGTTCTCGCGGGGCTGGACGTACCAAGAAGGACTCTTAGCTCGACGGCGTCTTATTTTCACAGAACGTCAGATATACTGGGAGTGTGACGGCATGTCGTGTCCGGAAACACTGATTTTACCACTGGCCACGTACTACGACCGAGACCAGGAGAAGATGTGTGATTTTGTGAGACCTGGTCTCTTGAACGGCGTTTCTTACATGGACGGCAGCTGGCAGGCGTGGAAGAAGTTGCCGCAGACGGTAGAAGCGCCGAGCACGCTTAGCATCTTCCGCGACTTCGACACGCATATTGCGCAGTACACCAAGCGCAGACTGACACTTGACCACGATTCCCTCGATGCCTTCACAGGCATCACCAAGCGGCTCGAAAAGACGGTTGGCAAGAGCAAATTGGGCGGCCTAGTCGGCATTCCTCTATGGTGCCCACCGTCAATGATAACTACACGCCAAAGACCGGCTCGGACGAAACTTTTGTTCGCGCTGACAACAAGCTTTTGGCACCATACAGGTACTGTCCGGCCACGGAGACGGCGACACCTGCCCAGCTGGACCTGGGCCGGATGGCGAGGTGAAGTCGAGTTCCAGTCGTCGGTCGTCATGGTTGAGCAAGATGCCACAACAAGAGAGAAGAAGATGCTCAACCATCACTACGTGTGCGCCACGCAGTTGACAAGAAACGAGCCCTTGTCAATGAACTGGTCCTACTCCCCGGAAATTCTATTGCTCAGCCCCGAAGGCGAGCCCCTCTACGACTTCACGCCAGGACGCAGCCCGCCCTCCTTCTCACCGGGCGGCTACTTGCTACGCGTGACCAATCCGTTTGTACTAGACAAGGTTAAGGCGCGCGTTCACTGCAGCGGTTGGGTGTTCAATGACCTCTATGTAGACGTGAAACTCAGTCGAGGACGAGGCACAGACTTTCCCCATCCCGTAAACCCTGCTCCGGGCAGCGGCTCCGGGCCGAGCCCCATTCGAGAATACCTCGAGCAGCATGCTCGCGGGGAGCGCATGACGGTATTGTGGTACATTGAGGAAACAATGATTATGCTCCTAGTCTTGGAGCGCACCAGCGTGGGAACGTGGGAGCGGGTAGGACGCGCCCGCATGGGGTTTGTTCAGGACAATATCAAGGACACGATAGGGCGATTTGGCAATCTTGAAGCAATGATGAATCAGTTGCCGCTGCGGCGACTTGGGGAGGATGTATTGATTGAGTAGTGCGGGGAAGACACAAAGGTGTGATCGGGGACGCGATAAACGCGGGAGTCGGGCGTCGGCTGCTTGTTTGTTATACGGTATACCTTATGCTATGGAGCAGTGAAGGCTTTTACTCCGTAAGCTGTCTTTTTATCAAGTCAAGCCAATGAATGATACGGTGGCGTGCGCGCAATGACGTCAATCTTGATGGATGCGTCGGAACGGTTCCTTCACCCGCAGCGTTTTGCCGCCGCGTGCCGCCATGACGGATCCCGGCAATTTGGCGCGCATGACAATGTCCGACTGACTGTTTTCTCCAATGAGATGACCCGTAGGAGCTGGCAATTGCAAATATACTCCGTATACCCTGTGCCTATCGCTCGATCGGCGCGCCCCTTCGTTCGGGGCATCGGAGCCGCGCGCAAGTCCGTAATGCACGATGCGGGACCGCGAGACGGACTTGTTGCACGATCTATGTACTGTATATTGTATGTATGTACATAGCTAGGTATGTATGTGCATAGGTACCTAGGTAGGTACATAATCTGTCACTGTTCAGTGGGACATATTCTCCGATCTCCACACCACCCATCCCGATTCCCAAGTCCAGCCCTTTTTCTAGCAGGTAGGTATCTCCGACTCGTTCCCATCTGGCCCCTTCTAGCCACTATCAAGCTCGCAATATTACTTTTCCCTCTTCTTTTCTTTTCATTTTCTCAAACAGGTTCTTATTCCAAAGTTTTTGTAAATTCAAAAAAAAACAAAAACAAAAACAAAAACACCAGCTCTGACGATATTGTGCGTGCTTCAACAACTTTACGCGTTCTTCCCGAGTACCCACGGTCCTACATACTTCTGTCCCTTTTTAGGCTTCACGTGCGTTGCGCCACACCCACCCGTCTTCGTCACTTTCTGAGTACATAACCCGGGGGGCTTGCTTGCATCAGCAGAAAGAGGGCGCACAGGACTAATCCGTCTTACGAATCAAGAAGAAACAGATCAGCCCCCTTTCTCACTCTTCCCTTTTCCCCCGGGAGGAAAACAGAGAAGGTTCTCACACGTTGCTTTGGCTTCCTGAGAACGAAGAGACTTCTCACACTGACACACTCTGCTCTGCGCCCTTGCGAGTGTGATTTTTAACTCTGTTTTGGTGTTCTCGTCATCAACCCAACATGACGGCCGACATTCCGCATGCGCCGTCTGCTGACCACTCCGGGACGTCTGGCCCGGCCACAAGAGTAAAATCGTCGGCGTCGGCGGTGAGCCAGTTTGCGTATCCGCTAGGTCATCTGGGACACTTGAGCGAGAGGGAGGAGGTTGCGCTGGATAAGTTGAAGGGGTTGTTGGAAGAGGGTGGGCTGTGGACAAGAGGTCCGCCTGCTAGTCATGATGATCAGACGTTGCTGTAGGTTCTTCTGTCCTACTCTCTTACTGTCTCGTTTGAATATTTGTCACATGATTCCTGTCCTTGATGGTGCTTGAGTGAGCAGAATTTTGTGACGAGTCGTCGCATGAGATCCATTTCTTGGCGTCTGCCTGCTAATCACTTTCTTTCATCCACTTGCGTATTAGACGATATCTGCGTGCGCGCCGATGGGTCCCTGAAGACGCGTACAAGCAGTGCAAAGACACAGAGGACTGGAGAGCATCAAATCAGATCGACACACTGTACCGAACCATTGAGCTAGAAGCATATGAACAGAGTCGGCGCCTAGTGAGTCTTTGCCTCAACAACCCTCCCCCCTCTTTTCCCTTCTCAATCCGCAAACACAGGCCAAGCACCAGACACCAAGACAGACGGTATACGATGCAAAGAAACTAACCTGTACATTTCTCACTTTCTTCACTCATCTCAGTATCCCCAATGGACCGGCCGTCGCGACCGCCGCGGCACGCCCCTCTTCGTATTTGACGTCAAGAAACTAGACCACAAAACGGTGTCGGAATACGAAAAACAAGGCGCCAAGCAAAACGTCTCAGACGCACGCACAGATGGCAAAACACCCCCAGGCCTCCTGCGCCTCTTCGCCCTCTACGAAAACCTCACTCGCTTCACGCAGCCGTTCTGCACGCAGCTGCTCGACCGGGACCACGCCGAGGTCCCCATCACGATGAGCACCAACATAGTCGACATCACAGGCGTCGGGCTCAAACAGTTCTGGAACCTCAAGAGCCACATGCAATCAGCGAGCCAGCTCGCCACGGCGCATTATCCCGAGACGCTGGACATGATCTTCATCATCGGGGCGCCCTTCTTCTTCAGCACCGTATGGGGGTGGGTGCGCCGCTGGTTCGACCCCATTACCGTGTCTAAGATCCATGTCCTGGGACCGCATGAGGTAAAGTCCGTACTGGAACGCTATATCGATCCGAGCAACATTCCGAAAAAGTATGGCGGGGGTCTGGATTATTCGTTTGGGCAGATGCCCGTGGCGGATCCAGCGTGGGAGGGCGTCGTGGCGTGGGAAAAGGGCGTTTCGTCGTTTCCTACAGGGCCGTTGTTGTGGGAGGAGGAGGAGGAGGAGGAGGAGAAGGGACAGCCAGGAGAAGCACAAGGGGGAGGGGGGGCCCAGCATGGTCGGAAGCGACTTGTTTGTGTGGCCACTGGTAAAGAAAAGGGTAAGCCGAGACGGCAGAGGATATGCACTGTGCGCAAGGCCTGGCCGCTGGTGAGGGAGCAGGCTGTTCCTCAGGAGCAGACCACGGCCTCCCAAGCCGGCGTGGATGTGGAACATACGCAGTCACATGAAGAGGAGGGCAATCTATCAGAAGGCACGCAAACTTCCGCTCAGACTTACACTGAGGTTGCTCACACGGATGAGGCGCTTACGAATGGTCAGCTCATCGACAAATTACAGTTGGAGGAAAATACTGAAAGCGACGGCCGGGTAGCACCTGCGGCTGCTGCTACTACCGCCTAGAGGATAAAAAATGAACATTTACGGTGAGACGCTGGGAATGAGGATCATGGAGAAATTTGGGTTATGATTTTGCACATTGTACGCTGATCTGTGTGACGAGGAAGGGAGGGAGGGAGTGAGGGAAGGAGTTCTCGTTTCAGAAGAGGGCGTACACACGATTTTTTTGTATATTGGGATGAATGGCGCTCTCGTACATGTTTCTTGATAGATTTTGGAAATACCCTTCTATACTGAGCAAGAGCTATGCAATAGGTACATGGCTCATCTATATTCGCCACTTTGTCTCAATCTATCTTTGTGAGAAGAAAATGCAAGACTGCAAGGGTAAGCAGGAAGAACGAGAAGAAGCTGCTGAAAATGATCAAGTCAGGTCAGGCTCGTGACGAAGACTCAGGAAATCTTCTATCATGCAATGTCTGGTGCGCAACTCCTCACGGCCATTTGGCAGTGGATTCAATGGACAGTATGGTGAGTCGCGAACACTAGCGAGACCGTGTACATACCGAAACCCATATGCTGCTCCCATGCTCGCCGTTGTGAATACTTCCAAGTTGACCGCGCATATTCGTTGAAAATGTATCATATAGAACCCCTTCAAAACTTCCCTATCCCCTCGAAGCAGAACCCTCAGAGCGCGTCCGGAACCCCCTCCGTCGCCTCCACTCCTCCACGCCCCTTTCCACCTCCTGCCAGCACAACCCATCCGGCACCAATCGCATCGTCAGACCCAGCTTCTCCGTCTCTGCATTGCGGCGCTCATCATCAAAGAAGAGCATATCCTCAAATTCAACCCCTGTCTTCTTATGAATGGCCTCAAAGTGCCGTACTTTACTCCCTGGATAGATCTCCATGGGCCCGTCGAACACGTCGATGGCGCGCCGCGGCTTCGACTTCGACTTATCGCTCTCTCCCAGAGGCGGCAGGTGGAGCATCTTGAGCAGATCCCGCGCCAGAGAGGGTGCCGAGGTGCGCGACGCGACACCCAGTTTGATGGGGTTGTCGGGAGAGGAGTCGCAGCCGGTGGCGTGGGGGAGGAGCTGCAGGATCCAGGGAACGTCGGCGTAGAGAGCAAAGTCGTCGCCGAACTTGTCTGTGGCGGAGGTGCGTGCTGGGCTGGGCTTGAGGGGCGGCGAGACGTGGGTGTCTACCCAGAAAGGCCAGAGGGTGTAGTCTAGGTCGAAGACGATGAGCTTGGGGAGCGGGAGGTTCGGATCTGTGAGCGAGGCCGGGAGGGCGGCGGCTGAGGGAGGTCTGGGTGTGGACGAGGATGATGTGATGGATTTGGAGTGCTTGCGCGGCATCACGATGGGGTTGATGTGACAGTTGGCGTAGCTGGGTTGAGATTCTTCGTCGGGTTCGTTTGCTGGTGAAATGCTTGGATGGCTTTATGACGAGACAGGAGTGTTGAGAACGGCGAATTAGGGGCGTGAAGCAAGTCTAGGTGGCTATCTATATTTGTATGCCAATCTTTTACGCGGAAAAAGGGATGTGATCTTGTGAAGGAGACCGAGAGCGCTCCTATTGAATTAAGTAGGACTGCCTGACGTTGGTGAACTTGCGACGTACTTGATGAAGTCGGTTTCTCATTCAGTCACATGGCACGAGGCTGAGAAGAGAGACATGGCGCTTGGCCCGTGATGTGCCCCGCTCTGGCCTCTAACTTCCCAGGATGCTTATCGATTGGGATTTTTTCTTCTGCCTCTACATAGCATTTCGGGCGTCTTCGTGTTTGCAATTGCACCTCGACCACGCTTGGTATTCACATTGGTCGCCATCATCCCGCAATATGGTCATTCGAACACCGGTCCGGCGCGCGAAGCCGCTCAAAGAGACGAAAACCGATGTCCGGCAGCAAAAGAGGAAGCGGGACCAGGATGATCTGGAAAAGCTGGAGCAGGCGGTGGCCGACCTTGTATGCCCGCCCAGACTCCTTCACGTCCGACCTTCAGATACCATTCATACAGGATCGCTTGCTAATCTGATGCGCTTTGTGATTCAATTGTAGGACCTCTCATCAGCCGAGATCAAAACCTTCACCCATCTTCCCCTATCACAATCCACCAGCTCTGGACTCAAAGCGTCGCATTTCCAGACCCTGACCGAGGTTCAACAGCAGGCCATCCCGCTGGCACTGAAGAACAAGGATATTCTGGGAGCTGCAAAGACGGGCAGCGGAAAGACGCTCGCTTTTCTGATACCGGTATTGGAGAAGCTTTATCGGGCGCAATGGACCGAATACGACGGCCTCGGCGCGCTGATCATCTCGCCGACGCGCGAATTGGCGGTGCAGATTTTCGAAGTTTTGCGCAAGATTGGCCGATACCACGTCTTCTCGGCCGGCCTGGTTATTGGTGGCAAAAACTTGAAAGAGGAGGCGGAGCGCTTGTCCCGGATGAACATCTTGGTCTGCACACCGGGTCGCATGCTGCAGCATCTGGACCAGACGGCTGGGTTTGACGCCAATAATCTGCAAATCCTGGTACTGGACGAAGCGGATCGCATCATGGACATGGGTTTCCAGTCTGCCGTTGACGCGCTAATAGAACATCTGCCCAAGTCCAGGCAGACGCTCATGTTCAGCGCCACGCAGAGCAAAAAGGTGTCTGACTTGGCACGGTTGAGCCTTCACGAGCCCGAGTACGTCTCCGTCCACGAGGCTGCCGTCAGCGCCACACCCACCAACCTCCAGCAACACTACATCGTCACACCGCTGCACGAGAAGATAGACACCCTATACGGCTTCATCAAGTCAAACCTCAAGAGCAAGATTGTTGTCTTTCTAAGTTCCGGCAAGCAGGTTCGCTTCGTCTACGAGAGCTTCCGCCATCTTCAACCCGGTATCCCGCTGCTCCATCTCCACGGCCGGCAAAAGCAAGTCGCGCGACTGGAGATCACTTCGCGCTTTACGGCTGCCAAACAATCCTGTCTTTTCGCAACCGACGTGGTGGCCCGTGGTATCGATTTCCCCGCCGTTGACTGGGTCATCCAAGCAGACTGCCCGGAGGACGTCGACACGTACATTCACCGCGTGGGCCGCACGGCGCGGTACGAGAGCAACGGTCGCGCAGTGCTCTTTCTCGATCCCAGCGAAGAAGCAGGCATGCTGAAACGTCTCGAGCAGAAGAAGATCCCCATCCAGCGGGTCAACGTCAAGGAGAAGAAGAAGAAGAGTGTAAAGAACGACCTCCAAAATATGTGTTTCCAGAACCCCGACCTCAAATACCTCGGCCAAAAGGCCTTCATCAGCTACACCCGTTCGATCCACCTCCAAAAAAGCAAGGACATTTTCCAACTCAAAAAACTCGACCTGGACGCCTTCGCCGCCGGAATGGGCCTTCCGGGTACACCGCAGATCAAATTCCACAAGGGCGACGACATCAAGAAGATCAAGAATGCGCCCCGCGATGGCATGTCTAGCGGGTCCGAGTCAGATGCGGACCTCGACGGCGACGAAATGTCTACTAAGAAGACAATTAAGAAGAAACAGGAAGTTCGCACCAAGTACGACAAGATGTTTGAGCGGCAAAATCAAGACGTCTTGTCTGCACACTACTCCAAGCTCGTTGTCGACGATGACAGCAACAAGAAGAAGAAGGACAAGAACAATCTAGCCTCAGGCTCAGACTCAGATTCAGAAGACGACTTCCTTTCCGTCAAACGGCGCCTCAACGACGCAGATCTCGACGCCGAGATCAAAAACGGGCACATCAATAACGCCAAAGTCATCACCGGCCTCGGCGGCGCAGAACCCTTCGTCATTGATTCCAAACGACGCGAAAAGGCTCTCCAGTCTAAAAAGAAGATGCTCAAGTTCAAAGGCAACCCCACGAAACTGCTTTTCGACGACGAAGGCAACTCCCACGAGATATACGAGCTCCAAGACGAAGAGGACTTCAAGAACGAGGGCCCCGCAGACGAACAGCGAAGCAAATTCGTCGAGAGCGAAGCAGCACGCGTGCGTGAGGCAGACGTCGACGACAAACAACTCGCGCGGCAGAAGAAGAGAGAAAAGCGGGAGAAGCGCAAGGCTAGAGAGCGCGGCCAGATATCTGACGGGGACGGCGAGGACGATGGCGAGGATGAAGCTCCTATCCTGGTGGCTGGTCGTGATGGCGATGATGAGGATCCTCTGGCGCTGCTGCGGTCGTTGCCTATAGCAGGGCAAACAGACGGCGACGACGAGCCGCCGAGGAAAAAGACCAAGAAGTGGTTCCAGGATGATGATGACGACGACGATGATGATGACGATGCTCAACATAGGAATAAGAAGAACAAGAAGAGTAAGAAGGGCAAGGGCAAGGTCTTCCAGATCAGCGAGGAGCCAGATAATCTCGAGGACCTGGAGGCGCTGGCTACGGGATTGCTGGAAGGCTAGAGGGAAATGGTTTCGTGTTCATGTCTTTCAAATACCTTGTACTTTGTTTGGCGCAGTGCATGATGTTAGCAGCATATGGAATTTATCTCCTTTCTTTCTCAAGACTGCTTTGCAACTACACGCGGAGTACATTCGTGGCGTGCTTTCAGGACGGAGAGCAGACTTGGAGACAACGTCAGTCCGAAACCGCAGACGCGCCGCATAATGAGAGATCTACGTATAGGTATATATGTTTGATGTATTGTGGCCGTCCTGCGAGCGTGTCTACCTTGATGAGGAAGATCGCCCCTCACTATGTACATACATACATATTGAGCCGATAGGTAAACCCAAGTCACTGTTCACTATACATACTCCGTAAAGCGCCAGGCGGTAAACCGTAATAACTACGGAGTAATAAGACAGGACAGATTATTCAGTGGAGCCGCACACAACTTTGTACGTTAGGTAATAACAGAGAAGAATGGCCTCGCGAACGAAGCAGCAGGAGTCCACTTCAGACACCATCAGCAACCAGTGACCACAACAATCAATCACAATCTTCCATCATACCTCATCAGACTAAATCAAAAATCTGGCAATTCAGAGTCTCACTGACTTCACCAAGTCATCGCGAGCAACCCGACAAACCACAAGAAAAAGAAACTGGCCATGTACCCACCCAACTTCAGCGTGAGCTTGTATTCAATACATAGATCCAAGTCGTCCGTTCCAAATCCTCTTGGTCGCGTAGCAGGACAATCGTGTCTCTCGCTACGAGATATTACAAGGTCGGGTCGTCGGTCTTTTTATATTGTGGATTGGCGGATTGCTCTTTATGACTTGATCCAGGCAGTGAGACTCTTAATTGTCAGATTTTTAATGTAATTTGATGCGGCTGAAGAATAGCTGAAAGGTGACCACACAAGAATAGACTAGAACAGCGTCACGTAGTAGGTACTTGTCCCATACAAATCATCGCACCATCCATCACACGATCATACACAAAGACCTAAGAGGACTCTAGAGGAGGCCAAGCTACTATACCTAGCCTCCTGTACATATCAATTCCGTGTGCAAAATAAAGTAACAAGTTTTGTGCGAAAATTCATTCCCTGTCCATCCATCCAATAGCTGCCTCGCGCCGATACGCCATGCTAATGATCCGTGATTATGTATACCTGCCCTCTCTGTCCGTATGTTCGTGTGTCTGCCCGTCTGCTTGCCTGTTTGCTCCCTCATCTCTTATTATAGGTATGTGAAGTCAGTCCCCTCATCGTTGTGACTCGTGCACAGATTTAAAGAAAAGCGCGGTCATCTATCACCAGGGATTATTGTGGTAACCCGTAACCGTAACCCCCCCTCCCCCCCCCCCCCCCCCCCCCCCCCCTTCCGCATCAAGGCCAGGAATCCACCTCAGGATTGAACCCATAGAGCCTCACTCTATAAAAGCAAGTATGATTCTTGGCACCATAATTGCTTACAGCCCGCACAATAATATGGTCCGTCGTCACCCCAAGCGCCATCAGCTCACTGCTCAGTCTATGCACATGCACCCCATTATGCAGCTCAGCCGCCTCATACATGAATTGCGTGATCTTGACAAAGCGAGCGTCGTAGTCAGGCGGGGTAAAGTTCCAGTCCGTCTCGTCGTCGGGGAAGAACGCGGCGCCAAAGTCAAGGACCCGTTCACGGACTTCGGCATCCAAAATCTCGGCGTATACTTCGATGGATTTGGGCCGGGCGTTGGGTTCTGTCGTAGCCCCGGGGAGAATGTGCTCAATGACAATGTGTTGAGGGATGACACGATGGGCGAGTTGCACGGCGAGGCTGGCGCCGTGTGGGTTTCCCCGGTGGTTGACGGATCGGGCCGCGCACCAGCAGTCGCCTTGGTCCTGCCAGGCATCCAGGGCGGCTATGGGAGGGAAACTCTTGAATGTGCGGAGGCCGGCTGTGTATTCCTCCTGTGTGATGACACCTGTCTGCGCGGGGTCCCACGTGCTGGACGAGTGCTTGCCGTCGATGGTGGCTCCTGACCTGACAGAGAAGTAGTTGACCTGGTGTCGCAGTTCGCTGTCCCAGTGCCGGTGGATGGTGCCACGCGCCAGCGCCTCGAGATTGACATCAGCGAGGGCCTTGCGAATGAGGCCATTCACGAGTGTGCTCGCATCGGCTCGACTCAGGCCTTGAGGGATTTGCTTCGTGGCAAGCTCTACTGACTGCTGGACCAGTTGTTCCAGTTGAGGTTGAAGTTCCTTGAGCTCAGCGCGGATTTCCGATCGATGAGAGGTAAACTCGTTGCGTAGATGTCGTAAGAATTCTTCGCGTGTCACTAACTGGCCCTGGCGCTGGGAACCTTCCTTGTGATCCTCTGCTTGCGCCAGCTGTTCTTTGACAATCTTCGACAGCCGCTCCTCAAATTCCTTCTGTGACCCCGAAGACTTGATTTGATCGACGGCCGATCCCAGCATCTGTGCAATCTTTTCGTCATTGTCTTTCACCCAAGTGTTCCAGAAAGCCGTCATCTTGCCGCTCATTTTGCTATCAAAATCTTCCATCGCCAAGTGAAGCTTGGACGAGAAGACGGGGTCAGCTACCAGTCGTGAAGCAATGCTTCTCCACTGACGCTCCGAAGACACCTCGTACTCTGACCCCATGTTATCCAACGTCAAGAAAGAGCCGTCGGCTCGAAGCAAGTCGCGGAGTGCATGCCAGAAATTTTGAGAAACAACGGGCTTCCCGTCTTCGAGCTCCATATGCACGATGCTGGGTACAACCTTCTCGAGCTTCTCTAGAGAAGCATTGTGCATTTGGCCTGCGCGTTTCAGTGCGAGATATTCTTCTTCCATGCGGTTCAGAAATTGTTCAATTCTGCCGTTGGTTGAGCCGTTGCTATTTCTGTTGTTTTTGTCGTCGCTCACATCGTTGTCCCACAGGTTGCCGAGGTCTGTCCAGCCATACCGCCTTGACCAGCTGACGGTGGGGATAGAGTCATATACCTTGTGGCGCATGTCGTCAAAGGTCCGCCACGATATTTCGACAGCGTTTGGTATCCAGTCCCCATCTGTCCGGCTGACAACTTCAGTCGCGATGAAGAATGCCCCAGCAAAGGCAAGCAAACCAACGATAATATGTGGGAGAAACTCAAGAGCTGACGATAGACTTTCACAGAGGCGCGTGGGTGTGATGAAATGGACGAGCGTCGTGATCCAGTCAAGCAACATGTCCATGAGTAAAGCAAGTCCTCTGAGATAGGTCATTGGGTTTAGATAGTAGAGTATCAGGCTGAGCAGCGAACGAGACATCTCGCCCTCGCTCGGGGAATTGGCTGTTGCTTGGCCGACAAAGGGGACAAACGATTTAATCCAATGCCAACGCTGCTGCCAACGTTGGCGTGATTCTTCTGACGCCTGCAGACGCCGCGCCCGCGCTAATTCCGCCTCGACGTCGTCGATGTCTCGTTGAATTGCAGTCTCTCTTTCATCTTGATCAGCGGGGTACCTCCTGGAAGTGCCAAAGGGACTGCTGTTTGCTAGATTCTTGGCTTGCGCGAACAAGCTGGAGAAATTTGAAGTGGTTGCTCTCGTCAGCCATCGACCGGACTCTGAGCTATTCTGCGATGTCTCAGCTTCTGATAATGAATCCTGGTCCTCAGCCATGCGATCATCAAGTCTCTGGTGTGTTTTCCGCAGGCCTGGGGCTTGAATGGGTCTGCTGCGACTTGGCTGAACGAAACTTTCTGCATCACTGACCGTCGGTTGTGACCTTGGAATATGTTGTGAATGCTTGGGAGGAGGCAACGCCGGTAAAGGCCCAAGCAGTCGGGTCTTTTGAGGCATGTTCTCTGGAGATGGTTGTCGCCGTGTGGATACACGTGTGTTTATATTTGTCGTTTGCCGTAAATCATGTGATTTGGTCAACCTGCCGTCGGTACTTTCTTCTTCGTCGTTGTGGTCTTGTTCACGATCCCACTCATCATCAATCGTCGCCAGGTAATCTGCATCTGGTTCTTGTGGCACATCCTCTTTCTCCACGACTTCTTGATTATCCTCGCCCTCTTGTGAAGCCGCACGAGGTGAAGCACGGAGTGGGGATGGACCAATTGTGTACTTTGCTGGCCCCATGTGACGATTTTGTGTAGGTTGCCGCACAAGATCGACATGGTTCTCGCTACCGAGATCTTGCTGCTTGTGACGCGTCGATCGTCGAAGTGCGTCAGTGGTCAAGCGATTGTTCAGTGTCCGTACTTGACTCAGTGGTGGGGGCTGAGCGGTTTGGGGATCCGGAGGTGCTCCGGGTGTCGAATCTATCGTGGCATCACCATAGTAGTCACTTTCAATCCCGAAGCTGCGCACATCATCGGTTTCACTCCCGTCGCTGTCATGCCGCCTTGGTGACAACTGTGAGCGGGTTAGACCTTCTAAGCCAGAGGGCCCCGAAAGATCTGACCAAAATTAGTCTACTTTGGCGCTGAGGCATGGAAACGCGATAAAAGCACGTACATGAGGGTTGATATCTGCCTTGAGGCGGCGCGTCAGCCGTTCGCTGCTCGCTTTGTTTCTGCGATGTCGCGTTCTGTGATTTCTCATGCTCATCCTCCTCCGCTTCATGCCTAGTTAAGGCACTCCTGACGGCACTGTTGATATCTCGCACCTGAGTCCGCTGCAACCCATGGCCAGGCCGCGAGGGCATGGGTTCCACATCTGCACCATAAGAGTACTGTCTCTTTGAGCTAGGTGTTCCTTGGAGAGGCGGCAAATTTGGTTTTTGAAACGTGGAACGACCGTTTTGATGTGACGGCGAGTCGGGCTCTCTGGAAGAGAACATAGCCTGCCGTCGACCAGCCGCGCGCGGTGGCATCAAGAGGTTGATGAGCGAGCTTTATTTGATCAATATAGGCTCGTATGAGGCTTCGAACGAAAGGGCTTATGAAGCTTCGAGTAGATTTGCAGGGCAGAAGAGGCTGCGGCAGTCTTGCTAGGATGCTTATAAATGAGAATCCCTAATCGAGGTGGATCGGCGGATTGCTGTAGAATATCGATGCGAAAGCCAAGGCTACCTGCGATCCCCGGCAGTAAACATTCAATCGTCTCCCTCTATCAGCTTGCAAGGGCGTTTGTAAGGAAATGTCGTTGAGAAACGAGTAATCGCAGTGTCGATACTTTAATACAGCGCATGTCGATGTCGATGTAAGATGTTCCCGGCCCAGCTCATCGCGTATTTTGAAATACGGAGCTCAATGGTGCTGAGCTTTGAAATAGACGCTGCCTCTGAAATTTGTCCCTTGGGCTTTGTGGAAGTTTACTGCTTGCAGCCGCGCAAAGAATAAGTACCTACCTAGTTTGAGCTGCACGAGGGGATGTAAACGCGACAAGTGGCACCGTGACGCGTGCCGAGGCTTTACCGGCGCAAATGTCGCGAGAGGAGCGGAGGTCACGTGAAATCAAGGTTGCCAGCCAGGTTCCACTCAGCAGGGGGGGGGGGGGCCGGGGGGCAACTGAAGGGGGGAATTCCGTCAAAGACATGAGATGATGAGACTGCGAAAGACGCCCAACACACGTGTTCCATGAGTACGGAGTACTGATGAATGTGCTGATGCGTTCGTTTCACTGTGAGCCATGTATGATGTATGTATGTACATATGTATGTTACGATGACTTTGGCGTGTTTGCCTGCGACGACAGCCAAGGAAAACGCTGCCTTACCTAATGCTTCCTGAACATACATACCTACTGATGAATCGTCAACCTGGAGGCTAAAGATAACTTATTATGTAGATTCCACTGGCCACCAGGTATGTAGTACAGGTACTGGCTGGCAGCTGCAGGCCCGAGTCATGATGCAACGTGGGCGCGTCTGATGTACTCTTTCGTGTCATGTCACGGTCATACATTACAAACTTCCTGCGCATGTCACTTTGCCTCATGTGACGGCCCAATCACTCGGCAGAGTACTCCGTACAACCACTCCAATCGACTTCATTTTAACAGCCGTTTCATCTCCTTCATTTCCACACTGCTCTCTCATATAACTTAGAAACACAACCGAATCCTGCGCCATTATTAGTGCGCCTCCCGTCCGCTCGGTTTGCTGCCCACATTTGCTCGACCGCATCCCCGTCGCGACGTCTGGCTTTAATTAACACATACCCCGCCAAAATTCTGTCGACCGCATCCGGTAAATCCAATCTCCTCCCGTTCAAACTCTTCTGTGAATCTGTACGGACAATCGATCACCAAAAATGCCTGTCGGAACTGTTCTTGTCACCGGGTGAGTAACATTTCCAGCTTCTTGCGGTCAACCAGATGCAGTTCCTCGCCTCTGCGACCTCGAGGACGTGATCGAGGCGGGGGGCGCCATCGCGGGGTAGCGCCAACCTTGACGGACACTGCTCTCCTCACGCCGTGTGTACACCAGTAGCTAATCTGTCTTCTCTTGATCTTTGCTGAACAAAGTGGCACTGGCTACATCGGCTCCTTCACCACCCTTACGCTCCTCGAGAATGGCTACGACGTTGTTATCGTCGACAGTCTGTACAACTCATCTAAGGTCGCGGTCGATCGTATCGAGAAGATCTGCGGTCGCCGACCCGAATTCTACCAGCTCGACATCACCGACGAGAAAGCCCTCGACGATGTTTTCGCCAAGCACCCCGCCATCGACAGCGTCATTCACTTTGCAGCCCTGAAGGTACGTCGTCGCCCGTGGTGTAAACATCCTCTTTCTTCTCCTCCTCTGCAATGAGATTGCTTCCGCAACACGTGGACACATATGGGCTTCATGCACACACATCCATGGGCTAACCCACTTGTGTACCAGGCTGTCGGAGAGTCGGGCGAGATCCCGCTCGAGTACTACCGCGTCAATGTTGGCGGCAGCATAGCTCTCCTCCGCTCCATGGAGCGCAACAACGTCAGCAACATGGTCTTCTCGTCGTCTGCCACCGTATACGGCGATGCCACTCGATTCCCCAACATGATTCCTATTCCTGAGCACTGCCCCATCGGTCCCACCAATA
The DNA here is from genome assembly GCA_018360215.1 of Claviceps spartinae. Taxonomy (NCBI): domain Eukaryota; kingdom Fungi; phylum Ascomycota; class Sordariomycetes; order Hypocreales; family Clavicipitaceae; genus Claviceps; species Claviceps spartinae. Next base: position 136,228 of record SRPX01000006.1, read on the forward strand.
CCTATGGCCGCACCAAGTCCATGATCGAGGATGTCATCACCGACTGGGTCAACGCACAGCGAAATAATTCCAAGAAAGCCGGCAAGCCCGCCGAGCAGTGGAACGGTGCTCTTCTCCGATACTTCAACCCTTGCGGTGCTCACCCCACCGGAATCATGGGCGAGGACCCTCAGGGTGTCCCCTACAACTTGCTGCCTCTGTTGGGCAAGGTTGCCACAGGCGACCGCGAGAAGCTCCTCGTTTTTGGTGACGGTACGTTGAATAATGCATGACCTTGATGGGTGGCACTTTTTTCCTTCGGGGCAGAGGGACTTTCGCTGACAAACCTCAGACTACAAATCCTCTGATGGCACCGCCATCCGTGACTACATCCACGTCTTGGACCTCGCCCGAGGCCATCTTGCCGCCCTCAACTACCTGCGCGAGAACAAGCCTGGTGTCAAGGCCTGGAACCTGGGCTCCGGCCGCGGCAGCACCGTTTTTGAGATGATCAAGGCTTTCGGCGCCGTCGTCGGACGGGACCTGAAGTATGAGGTCGTTGCTCGCCGACAAGGTGATGTGTTGGATCTAACGGCCAACCCGACCTTGGCCAACAAGGAACTCAACTGGAAGACCGAACTCACCATGGAGAAGGCTTGCGAGGATCTGTGGCGATGGGTCAAGAACAACCCTCAGGGCTATCGACAGGAGCCTCCGGCCGAATTGCTAGCTGCCATCAAGACACCATCTTCTTGAGTCGGTTGAGCCCGTGCTATTTGTCAGAAGATCTGGATCGAATAATGTCGAAGTAAGGGATGGCAGAATTTATGAGGACAAAGACCACTTGAGCTGCACATCTGCTGTAAATTGCGAAACGAAATGAGACTCAAAGAATACCCATTATGCGCTATACACTTGTGCCTTGAATCTAGCCTCTGGCACAGTGTACCCTGGTTTTGTCTTTGCAGATTGGGTCGCGTACGAAAGTGACTTTCAAAAACCTTGAAATACGTCATGTGAGTTTCTAGGTTTTTCTATTACGACATGTCACGCAGTGTCAGACCCAACCGCAGGTATTACTATTTTGTAGATTGTAAGCGCTATCGTGACCCAGCCCCGAGTTTTTGATCTGAATATTGGGAGTTGGAGGCACCGATGTGCTGACGCCTTTGCGCAGTCCGTCTGGACTTGGCTCGTTGTTAGATAGCTCCTATGTACTATAGTCCCGCGGCAAATACAAGCCTTGCCATATTCAACTGGAGATAATTTATCAAGTTACTGAGCCCCACGGTATGGTGTGAAAGATAATCATGGGAGCGAGGATTGGCGCATCTTGCGTACCTACTCTGTGCATGAATTACTAAACAGCTGTTTGCCGGATTCCGAACTGTCGCCCACCTACCACAGTGTGGTACCCACACTGTGTTCGTCACAGTTTGTTGGTATGTACTCCGTATACACTGTCAGCATGATCACTCTCGATTCGCTGTTTCACAGATCGTGGACTCTCGTTTTCCGACTCTTATCGCCGGTTCTCACAAGAAGCTAGAGCTAGGACTCACTCTAGATAGATTGTTCGCCCATTTCCTTTGAGGTATATAAAAGGGGTGATCTTAACAGAATTGGACAATCATTTACGCATCACCCGTGTCATTATTCCCTTACAAACGCACATCCCGCCACGCCACGCCCCGCACCTTCGCCGGTTCGGAGTTATCCATCAACCCCGACTTGTTTGTCCCTTCCCTCATCCGTACAAGTTACAACCATCGATTTCCTTATTTTCTTTCGAGTCGAAAATCACTGAAATCACTGAAATCACTGAAATCACTGAAATCACTGAAATCACTGAAATCACTGAAATCACTGAAATCACTGAAATCACTGAATTTTGCCCAACATGCCTCCTATCCCGCGCACCATGAAGGCCATCCAAATCACCGAAACAGGCGGCCCCTCGATCCTACAGCTCAAGGATGTGCCTGTCCCCGAGCCCTCAGCATCGCAAGTGCTAGTCAAGAATGAATTCTCTGGCGTCAACTACATCGACACGTACTTCCGCACAGGGCTTTACCCCGCCCAACTACCCATCATATTGGGACGAGAAGCCGCCGGCACTGTCGTAGCCTCGCAAAGCAGCCAGGTACCAGTCGGCACGCGCGTCGTCTACATGAGCATGGGAACCTATGCGCAGTACTCAGCCGTGGAGCTATCAAGCGTGATCCAAATTCCCGAGCATCTGTCCACCGAGAAAGCCGTAGCGGTGTATCTGCAAGGCCTCACGGCATGGACCTTGATCAAAGAGGCCGCCAATGTGCAGAAAGGGCAGTGGGTGCTTGTGCATGCTGCAGCAGGCGGTGTCGGCCTACTGCTCGTGCAGATGCTGAGAAGCATTGGGGCCAAGGTCATTGGCACGGCCAGCACCGAGGAGAAACGGGAGCTTGCCCAGGCCAAGGGCGCAGAGTGGACTATCGATTCTGGTGAGGATGTTGTGGCCAAGGTGAAGGAGATTACGGGAGGTCATGGAATCGATGCCATTTTCGACGGTGTCGGCCAGGCCACTTTTGATGCGGATCTGGAGATGATTGCCCTGAAGGGTCATCTCGTGTCGTTTGGAAATGCGGTATGTGACCACCATGTCATCCATTTATGTTTCTTCTTTGGGGACTTTTTTTCCCCTCTTCCTCTTCTTCTATGCCGCATGCGTTCATGCGTTCGTGGCCAGAACGGCATCTTTGCTAACAAGTGCAATCCTTGGGAATATCAAAGTCCGGCGCTGTACCGCCTGTCAACATCCTCAAACTGGGGGCCAAAAACGTCAAGCTTGTGCGCCCCGTCCTGTATGGCTACATTACTGAAAGGAAGGACCTGGAGGCGTATTCGCGGGAGTTGTTCACGCTTGTGGCATCCGGGAAACTTGATGTCGTGATACATGACGTGTACCCTCTGTCTGAGGTTGCGCGTGCTCACGTGGACATTGAGAGCCGCAAGACTACTGGCAAGCTGCTCATTCGCTGCGAGTGATGGGCGGCGTGAACCAGGCGGCGCGCTACAAGGCAGTTTTGAGGGGGTCGTGACTCGTGAGTCTGGAGGAGGCTGGAGCAAGCCGTAAGTTTGCTAATAAGCTGACCAAGACCACCTTTTGTGTGGCTGGGCCAGGCCGGTAATGCTCACTTGATGTTCTTTTCGGGGACCTGAACCGATGTGATGGTTGCTTCCCGATCTACATGGAGGATCCGTGGATTTTGTCGGATGATGGATCCGGAGGGCAGCTCTAACCTCTGAACGTGTACGGACTGGGTTCCAACCTTGGGTACAATTTGAAATTTTACATCATACGGTGTGGTGTAGTATGTACATACTTCATAGTGCCTAATCTGAGGCTAATCCTCTCTATAGCAATTAGGTCCTGCATTTCCAGATCCTGTGACAATGCTCCTGTGCCTGCTACATACATATTTCCAACGTGGCTGTCGGTGACACAAATCTGCAAAGTACATAACATAAAATAGGCATGCCTGTCCCGTGAAAGCGCACCAGTCTAATGAAACGTGACACTCGAGCCACCAGCTAGGGCCTTCCTCTTTCCTTTCTCTCGGCTAACTTGCATATGTACAGTAACTGCAGTCTGCAACCAACCCGTTCATAGGTGACAGGACGCCTAGATCCCAGAGAGACGACGAGCAGGCTGCAGCATGTTGGCATTGAAGCATCGAAACGTTAGATTTGGAAGGCCGGGCAATCGCCCATCCTCATGAGGAAAAAGTCGTTGCCGTTGGCCCGTTGGTCATCTCCGTCTTTCGTCTTTCCCCCGTCCAGGCGAGTCCCCAGTCGGCTGATCACGTTGAAGTAGCCGGTACATACATGTACATACATACAACATTCTGTACTCTGTGCCCTGTACATACTCTAGACTACTGTAGGGACTCGGGAGTGGTATATATGTACAGGGGGCTCTTACGAGGGTATCGAAAATCCGACCGGTCGCTTTCCACGGACGACCATTACCAGTACCCCGTTCCGGTTAGTGGTTAGTGGTTAGGGGTTAGTGGTTAGGATTAGGTGTTAAGGTTAGGATTAGGTGTTAAGGTTAGGATTAGGTAAATTGGTAATGGCCGTCCGTGGAAAGCGACCGGTCGGGTTTGCGTTGTCACGGGCTCTTACGTACTTGGCCGGCACTTGCCGTTGAGCAGTCGCTGTCGAGTTTGTCGCGATGGCTCTCGGTTGTCGCTATCGTTTGTCTCTGTCGGGTGTCGCTTGTCGCTCTCCTCGTTGACCACCAACCGCGGCCAGCCCATCCAGCCATACCTACCCTCTCCGTACACATGTGTTCGTATGTACATACGGCCATGTTCCCCCAACGTCGCACCCAGTTCCGCAAGCTCGCGACAAAAAGTCATCGATCTTCAAGCCAGCCCTCCACACGTGGATAAGCGGCAGCGGCAGTGGCGTTTTGTGTCTGGCCGAAAACGCTAAAATGGCCCAGACCTACTCCGTAGGTACGGAGTACATAGGTACTTACGGGGTAACTCCGCGCCCGTGGAAGCCCGGGTGCCCACATGGCTCGCCCCGGACGAGGAATTTCCCAAAACACATGCTTCACATGAACTGACTTCATTTCACGGCAAAAGAGAGTGACGGGAGGCTCAAATCAATCAGAAAGTGATGCAAGATACGACGCAATACAAGAGCAGCAAACAAAACCGCACAAAAGAATCCGGCCGCAGATCAAGGAGGAAAAAACAAACTTGAAGTCTTCCAGAGAGTCCGCCAGCACGATTACCAATCACTTGCGCGGCGTAGAACTCCGGCCCCCCGTTGGAGAGCGAGAGACTAGAGTTAAGCTAGCAGAAGTCCTGTAAGATTTGAAAGTGCCCTAAAATGCAAAGAAGCGCCGATTCATTCGTCATCCCGGACGCTAACTTGTACATACGGGAATCCGGGAACCAAATCCGGACCCCTGTGCAACTGCCGGGAGAAAGGGTTTCTTTGCGAAGCCGAGCTACATGTAACATGCGTACCTAGGTTAGGTAGGTAGATACCTAGGCATCTTTTTTTTAAAAAAAAAGTTCGGAGCTTTGCTTGCACTTACTTTAGTGGACGCAATGAGTGAGATCAGCCCGCCTAGAACAGAAAAGTGTGAAAGAAGGTGGGAAAGGAACTCATAAAATGATTACTCCGTACGGTGAACCTGGAAGTTTTACGGAGTACAGTACCTATGTACCTAGTACATATGTACATACTACAAAGTCGTTGTCGTTATTATCCGTCCAACGTGGAACCCCAGCGCCCTGACTGCGGGCATAGATATCGGATGGCATGCCGCATGGCGGTACAGAGTACGTACAGAATATTCCGTATACACGTAAGTACGTAAACACAGGCAGGCATTCGTAATCTGATGGACGTACATACTCCGTATTCTCCGTTCTCTTTCCACAAGCCTCTTTCCAGCGCTTTCCATTGCCACAGGAAAACGCTCTCTTAACTATTTCTTCCCAAATAGCTCCTTGAAACAACGCTCTCCCACAAATTTCACAAAGAGACCCCAAAAATAAACCAACAAAGCAACATCTTTTGACACCTCTTTCCGAGCCCCTCCAGCCATGTCTCTCATTGTCCACCACCTCGAAAAGTCTCAATCCGAGCGCATTACCTTGCTCTGCGAAGAGCTCAACATCCCATATGACCTCAAAATGTACAAACGCGCGCCAACGCTCGCGCCGCCCGAGTACAAGGCTCTTCACCCGCAAGGAACGTCGCCCGTCATCCAGCACGGCGACGTGACGCTCGCCGAAAGCGGCGCATGCATGGAGTACATCGTGCACAAATTTGGCAACGGCAGGCTCTGGGTCCAGCCCTCTGACGCCGAATACGCAGACTTCCTGTACTGGTGGCACTGGTCGAACGGGACATTCCAGCCTACCGTCAGCATGATCATGTTGGTCAACGCGTCCGGGTTCGCGGATGACCACTGGCTGGCCCAGATGAGCAAGCAGAAATTAAAGCAGGGACTATCTGAGCTGGATAAGAGGCTGGCTGAGAATGAGTGGCTGGCGGGCAGTCAGTTCAGTGCGGCGGATGCGATGCTCATGTTCTCGCTGACCACGATGCGGTACTGGACACCTTATAGCCTCACTGGCTTCAATCACGTCTTGAAGTATGTGGAGAAGATTAGCAAGAGGCCGGCATATCAGGAGGCCATGAGGAAGTGTGAGCCGGATTTGGCGTTGTGCCTGGGCCCTGAGGCGCCCAAGTCATTGATGGCGTAGGATGTACGGACCTCCGATACGGAGTACTCCGCACGATCTAGGGATATGTACAATATCATATAGGTATTACAGTCGATTGAGGGGCGGGGCGCGACATGGCAGGTTTACTCCGTAGGATATAAGATATTTGTAAATACAGGCTGAACAGTGAAGCGTCAAACACAGGACGAGGAAAAAGCAAGGAAATTGAAATACATGTACCAGCCTCCTTGTGGGAAACGCAAAAAGCAAAATAAACACCGTGTTCGATGACCCGCTGGCATGAGTCGGACAGTTTAGTGCATGTCATTCCGGGCCTTGGATGATCGGCTCACTTATGCTGTACATAAATACATACCTACATATTGGACACCAAGCACGATGGCTTGCAGATCTACCTACTCCGTACCCCTGAGACTACCACGTTCACATGAGCCGGCGCCGTTGCATGAGGATTTTTCCCGTAGAAAGTCTCCTTCCAATCACAGCGGCAGATGTATTCATCAGTTCCAGTTGACCGATGAGGCGGATTCCTCAGCTTCCACATATAAGTATGTACATAGTTGATGTAGCGTGCAGATGTTACGATGCGGGTGGTAAGATGAATGGTCCACCGTCCGCGGGCTGTACGTATTATGTACATAGCGTGACAACTTACAAGTCACAACGACTCACAAGTCACCAGCTACCATGTAGCGGAAAAATTGCCCAACTCAGAACGCCGAGAAGAAGGCAAACATAGGAGACAGATAAGATCATCATAAGCCTCTACTGATCTGCACAGTTACCGCCAAATGACGTGAATTATGGCTTGTAAGGCAGTTGGAAATGAGCCGTCTCTTAAGACTGTCCATGGGGTCATATATGAGACGGTACATAGACGGAACGGGAGGCGGGAAGTGAGAGATCTCAATGGCGAGCCTGCCATCGCGTCGATTCGATTCTGGGGCTTTCTCAGCTAGTGGAAGCCCTAGATAAGCATCAAGCTGCACTGCAGCCTGCTGCGCTGCTGCAGCTAACCCTCATGCATAATACAATAATGCGACTCTTGAAATCTCGACGAGAAAATCCATAAATGCGAGATGTAGGTACTGAGATGCGTCGAGTTGCGTCAATTGCATGCAACGCGTCGCAAAGTGCATGGCGATACGAGCCTCGTGCACTAGAGCGCGGCCGGTGATGGTTTTGATGTTTTCGTACTCCGTACATATGCATTCTTAGCACTATTTGCCCCCCCAAAAACATGTGTGAAGAGGAGGCAGAAAGGGCGGTGTCACACAGAGTATCTCGAAGACGAGGGGAAGGAGCTGTAGAAGAAGCTTTAGTTCTATTCAATATGCGCCACATCTTGCCTTCTCTTCCCGTTAAGCTTCACTTGTTGTCTCACTGCGTGCTCACTTTCGACAACCCCGTCCCGTGACTGCTGTAGCCTGAGCCTGTAGGCACCTAACTTATAAGTAGGTACATAGCCTGTACGGAGTAGTACGTGCGCCCCACTTAATACAGCCACGAAAGCCGGTCATGGATTCACAAGAGCCTTCGTCCGTACGTAATTCTTCCTCTGTACGAGGTTCTACGACATGTTCGTGGCGCCTCTCAACAATGGCAGTGAGGGTGGCTTGTGAGTGCGGTGCGATTCTCCATGTAAGGCCTGTATATCCGTACGTAGATGCGGATGCGCGAGGGAGCTGTCGAGACACCTCGGCCATGAACTTCCCGTCTACTATTTCCATCATTGATATATGTCCGTGAGATAGGAGCCATCGGACGAAACTTTACAGCGGTCTTGCCTCTCTGCTTCCTGCCGGGTGCCTCATTGAGTGCCTGAGCTTCGACTCCGTCAGCTATGAAATTGCACTCAATTGCGTTAGAGGTGCGTGCCTTTCGCCGCGCAGTTTGGGACCTATCATCTATGTCGCTGGCGATTTGGCGCGGAATCGTTGTCTAGACTCTACTCCGTACGGACCAACACCAACAGACTTGCGCGCCGCCAGGGCGAGACCAACACGGAGAGCACAGAGAGGGTGAGAGTTCCATTCGATCTCGCGCTGTTAGAGGTGCGCAATCAAATCGAACATAGCTATAGCTGGGCGGCCCGACATGAAAGCGGGAGACGACATGCTCTCGTTGGGCAAAATGTGTCGATGCGCTGCATCACACCGGAGCACATAGTCAAGGACTCAAGATACCTACTGACGACGTCAACTCAAATCTGTCACATGCATTTGTATGCACATAGGTATGTACATACCTAATATGGCAATCTAATAGTGCCATAAGTTCATAATCCGAAACTCCTCCCGCTCCGCGCCTTGGCGCATCTAAGGCTCAGCCAGATGCAAAGCTACGGAGTAAGGCATTCCATGGCGTCCATGGCGTCCAGTCACAGTCACACTCATCCATGCTTGTTCATGCTCAGGCAGCTCAGCAAGCGAATGCGAGCCGATCCGCCCGCAGCCAACTCGCCGCTACATTATTCATCGTGCAAACAAAAGAGGCCATCTCGCTGGCGAAACCCAATCCGACTTCGAGACTCTAAGCCGCACCCACATGGCATCACACGAACTCCGCTTAGCCCCTGGGCGACCCATAATTACCCAATGACGCTTTGCCTCTAAACAAGAACAGACTCGGGACCGAGGCATGAAAGCGCATAGATTCATAGCATTGTATTTTTCCTCTGCCACTCGCACATACCTATTTCCAATGACGGTCAGCCGCAGAGTCCAAGAAGCGATGCTGGGCACGATTCTATTGGAAGCTATGCCTCCCACTACCCTGCTCATGCGCACTCGCGTACCTGGATGAAGGGCCTAGGTATAAATATAATCTGAAAACAAGATTTCACCGTGTGAGGATTGTTGCCTGTTGGACCGTCCAAGGCCGCGTTTGGCAATTGATAGGTACCTAATCCGTGGCTAAAGAGGTCAGATATGCCATTGAGTTTTTGAGTCTTTCCTCACTGGTCCTGTTTTTTTTTCGCCATCTCTTTTTAGGAAAGCCGAAAAAGCCAAAGAGGGAAGGAATGGCACGGGCTTCCCGCTATATAGCCTGTGTAAGCCATCTCTTCTCTTCTTGATGCTTCCTTCCATCTTCTCTTGGCACAAGCAAGATTTCTAGATCTTCTGTCTGATGGCTGGGACCAAAATGATACTTCTTCCCACGCTCTAGGCAATTACTGACACTGCACTCCCAAGTTCCCCCCTCACAGCGCTGGTGTGCTTCTTTCTGAGAGAGAACAGTCACTTGAAACGCCCGTTCAGGACCCGGTTTCTACATGTCTCAATCACAGCATTCCGATGAGGCCTTCGAAGCCGAGACCAGACAGCATGATGGGATCATAACCTCGGCCAGTCTCCCTGAAGCGCCGCCGTCGCCCACAATACCAGCTTCACGATTCTGGCTGCTCTCCACCAGCGTATGTCTCGGTCTCCTGCTCGCCATGATGGACACCTCCATCGTGGCCACCAGTCTCTTCAGAATTGGCACGGAACTAAATGATATCGCCAACGTGAACTGGGTCGCTCTCGCCTACACGCTTGCCTACATGGGCTGCGCCATCGTCTTTGCCCGCATCTCCGACATCATCGGCCGACGAGACGCCCTTGTCGCCGCATACGTGCTCTTTGTTGGCTTCTCCGTCGCCTGCGGCTGCGCACAAACAATGCACCAGCTGATTGCATTCCGCACTCTCCAGGGCGTCGGCGGCTCGGGCCTGTACGCGCTCGCCATGATTATGCTGCCCGAATCGAGCCCACGGCACCTGCGGCCGCACATTAGCGCCATGATTGGCTTTTTCGTCGCCGTGGCAGGTGTGCTGGGCCCAGTGCTCGGCGGCCTGTTGACAGAGTATGCCTCGTGGCGATGGGTGTTCTGGATCAATGGGCCCATCGGCGTGGTCGCGCTGGTTGTGTTTCTGCTGAGCTGGCCAAAGAAGGAGCATCAGCCGGTCCTACACCAGCATTCGTGGAAAGAGCTCGATTATCCGGGCGCAATTCTGACCATTGCCGCGGCGGTGCTGGTCGTCTTTGCCTTTCAAAACGCGGGCGGAAGCAGCAGCACCAACAACCACTGGAGTTCTGCTCTTTTCATTGCGCCCCTGACTCTGGGCATACTATCATGGATGGCCCTCTTCGCATGGCAGTACGCTGTCGAGCGACACTTTGCCTCGCGCTTTTCACCCATTTTCCCCATCCGTCTCTTCCACCACTCCATGTACTCGACCGGCCTGCTCAACACGCTCCTTCTCGGCTTTCCCTACCTGCTGCTCATATACGTCGTGCCTCTGCGCATCCAGGTTGTGGGCGGCAAGTCGGCACTCCTCGCCGGCATCATGCTGCTGCCCATGCTCGTCTCCGTGGCCGTGGGCAGCATCCTCAGCGGTGCTGTCAACGCCAGAAAGCGCGTCATTCTCGAGTCGCTCCTCGTGGGATCGTGCCTCATGCTGCTGGGCTGCGGGCTGCTGACCACGCTCTCGGTGCAGGAGCTGGACACGGCGAAGCTGCTAGGCTTTATCGTGTTTGGCGGGCTTGGATTCGGGCTCACCGTGTCGTCGTCTACAATTATTGCATCGCAGGAGGTTCCCCCCCGAGACTATGGTAAGACATCCCTCAGAATCTCCACCACCCCACCTCCGCCCCCTTTTCACTTCTTTCTAGACAAACTTTAATTCTGCTTTATCCGGACGGAAAAGATACCTATGCGTATGTACGTACTAACAATTAATGCCTGGGGAATAGCATCTGCCCAGGGCATTCTCGCTCAGCTGCGCATTCTCGGAGGAAGTCTAGGCATCGCCGCCTCCACAGCCATTCTACGCAAAGAAACGGATTCGACGCCTGCCTCTCATGCTCTATCCTCATTACACGTCACCCGCAGTGCGAGTATGAGACGCGCCGACGACGGCCTGAGCAAGGTTCGCGGGACGTACGGACGGGCGTTCCACACGGATATGGTTGTCGCGACTGTCCTTTCGGGCGCAGCTGTGGCCTTGACCCTCGCCGCCTTGCTGCAGCGGTGGCGGAGAAGGCGTGCTGAAGAGGCATCGGTACCGGCAGGGGCGGAGAAGGGGATGCCTTCGGGAGGAGACTAATTGATTGTCTATTTCCGCTATGCTATGGATGCTTTTATGTTTTTCAAGGTGCTCTAAGGTGTTTTAAGGTTGCTTTAAGGTTGTTTCAAGGTGGTGTCATGGTGGCTTCATGATGGTTTAGTCAAGACTCATGTCATAAATTCTGTATGTATATAACTTTCTGCTGGTCCCGCCTACACATTTTCTCTTCTTGTATTCCATTTATTACTGTACGCCCATCATGTCTACAGGAGATGGCCCCTTGAATCCATAGCAAAGACAGTACCTTGGCCAAACACATTCGATTGGACGACGGCAAACCCTCTTGATGACCGTGAAGCGGGGGGTCTTACTATATGTGAATGATCAAGAACAATTCCTAGACAACATGAAGGATGATTCGGACTAGTCCTCGTGTCCTGTGCATGTGTGATGATGTATCATGTGTACATGTTTGCAGTGGGCGTTGCAGGCAAAGGGAAAGTCAAACTAGGGAACAGGGAAATAGAGGACAGAGGATAGAGGAAGATGATGAGACGGGGTGAGTGAGTATGTACATGCGTCGTGAAGAACAGTTCATAGAGGAATTCAGAATAGTAGAGGGGAAATATCCAATGTCTCTCCAGCCTCTAGGTGCGCGCACGTGTTTGCGGCGGACGCTGAGGAACGGGGTTTGGGAAAGGGAAAAAAAGGGTCCTAGAAGGGGCAATGGGGATAGATACTAGAGGGAGATAGATGATGCCTGAGGGAGGAGGTACGTGAGCCGCAAAGCTTAAAGATTCGCCGATAGGAAAAGTATAGACTGAGAGACTGTCGTCGTGTTGTCTCCTCTACTCCGTGTGCGGGCCCTGTTTGCGATAGGGGAGGGGACATGTAGATGTTCTAAGCTAGAGAGGTAGGTACCTTCGCGTGCGACTCCCCTCCTGTACAAGGGCTTCCCTAAGCTTCTACGCGACCCCACAAGCTTGTGCGTGGTCCCTAAGCTCTGCATCAGCAATGAATTTTTCAAGGTTC